>JAOQMS010012293.1:0-16496 GCA_027563885.1 Erythroxylum longipes
AACGAGATGACTACTTAAGCAGTCTCAGAGAAGAAATTAAAAATGGTAAGACTTCGGAAATCAAAGTAAGAGAAGACGGATTGATGGTGGTAGGTAACAGATTATGCATTCCGAATATGCAAGAGTTAAAGGATGAAATTATGCATGAGGCGCACAATTCTCCATATGCAATGCATCCGGAAAGCACGAGAATGTACAGAGATTTAAAGGAACACTTTTGGTGGCAAGGAATGAAGAAAGATGTTGCTGGGTATGCTGGGAAATGCTTGGTATGTCAACAAGTCAAAGCTGAACATCAAGAACCTGCCGTTAAGCTTAAGTCATTATCTATTCCTGAATGGAAATGGGAAAAGATTACTATGGATTTCTTAATGGGATTACCGAAGACCAGCAAGAAGTATGATGCAATATGGGTGATCGTGGATAGACTAACCAAGTCAGCACACTTTTTGCCTATCAGACATACAGATTCCTTGAATATCTTGGTCAAGAAATACATAGATGAAATAATCAGACTTCATGGAATTCCAAGTTCTATAGTCTTTGATAGAGATCCTAGATTCACCTTGAGATTTTGGAAAAGTTTGCAAGAAGCTTTGGGAATCAAACTGCATTTTAGTAAAGCCTTTCATTCCCAGACAGATGGACAATCAGAGAGGACGATAAGGACATTGGAGGCAATATTAAGAGCTTGTGTAATGGACTTCCAAGGTTCATGAGATGAGCACCTACCTTTGATTGAGTTTGCTTATTATAATTCTTATCATTCCGGAATTCAAATAGCACCTTATGAAGTCTTGTATAGTAGGAGGTGCAGAACTCCTATCTGTTGGGATGAGGAAGGTGAAAGGAAACTTTTAGGACCCGAGTTGATACAAGCTACAGTCGATAAGATTAACTTGGTGAAGCAAAGGCTTAAAGCGGCTCAAGATAAGATGAAGAGTTATACAGACCCACATAGGAAAGAGATGGAGTATGACGTGGGAGATAAAGTGTTTCTTCGAGCTTCACCATAGAAAGGAGTTTTAAGATTTGGTAAGAAGGGTAAACTCAGTCCAAGATATATATGCCCTTATGAGATTATCGAGAAGATTAGACCACTTGCCTACAAGTTAGTTTTGCCGCTAGAATTATCCAAGATTTATAATGTCTTTCATGTATTGATTCTACGGAGATATAGATCGGATCCATCACATATAGTCCAACCTTCAGAAGTTCAATTAAAGGAAGATTTAACTTATGAAGAACAACCGGTGGCGATTCTAGACTCAAAGGAAAAGGTCTTGCGAAATAAGATTATGAAGCTGGTAAAAGTTTTGTAGAAGAATCATGCAAGAGAAGAAGCAACATGGGAATCCATGGAAACCATAAAGGAGAAGTACCCACACCTATTCGCAGACTCAGGTAAGAATTTCGAGGACGAAATTTTTTAAGGGGGGAAAAATGTTAGATCTCGATTTTTCTTAGGATTTATTTTATTTAAATTATCAAGCATGAAAAATAAATTAGGATTTATGGATTAGGAATTTTTGGAGTTTAATATGGTATATTATAAATTTTATAAGGTGATATGAATTAAAGAAGGAGTTAGTAGGAAATTCCTTTAATAAGGAAGGACAAAATTGGAAGAAAAATGTTGTTTTAAGTTAATAAGACAAAAGGAGAGAAGATGTCGTGAGTATTAAGAAAGAAAAGAAGGAGGGAGTCGTGGAAAAACCTAGAGAAAGAGAAGAAGAAACCAAAGCAAGGAGAAGGAAGAAGAAAAGAGCAAAGAAAAAGATAGAAGAAAGAGTTTCAGCTAAGTTTTTCTTGTTAGGTAAACTTTATAACTCTTTACCAGCCAAAATGAGGAATTTGAGAAGGAAACAAGACAAAATGAGGAATTTTACTAGCCAAGATATTCATCCACAGATAAAGTAACCTGAGGTTCAGTTATTCGAGCAACAAAAGGAGTAGGGAGCAAGCCATCTTGAGTTACAACATGAGCGGAACGAGGACTAAATTGCCAAGACCTTTGGGGCAACAACTCTGAATATGTCCACAACTGTAACACGATGGGGGACCATTATGTCCATGACCAAATCCATTAGTGCCTCGGCCACCCTAGCCGCCTCATATCCCTCCTCTACCACCTCTACCTCCTCAAGCTCTCGAGACATGGCTAACCAAAGCAGAGGATTAAGAAATGCGTATGCCATCATTAACACCATCTTTGTGGACACGAAGAAGTTGAGCATACATGTCACTCAACGAAGTAAGGAGGTCATTTCCCAAAAGAAACCGAGTACAAATGACCTCATACTGGGTCTAATCCAGCCAAGAAACATTGGATAACCTGAGCCTCCTCTTGCTCTTGCATTTGTTTCATATCACTTGTAATAGAAAACATTGTGCTCTTCTCCTCAAAGGCACATTTCACCTCTTTGTAGTAGTCAAAGAGAGATACCTTTTTGTGTGGCTCGGTACACATTCTGCGTCAACGTATAAACATGACTCAAGTCGTGTTTGCTCCCATACATGAATTTAATATAACTCATCAATTCATAAACAGTATCTAAATGATTGGTGGCAACAGAAACATAACCAAAAATGGTCTTCTCAATTTGATTGTACAGCTAATAATCGTAAAAATACCACTGTTCCTTAGCCACGGAGTCTAGTGCATCCGAAGGTGTAGCAAAAAGATGAGAGGGCTTATTAATACTTTTCAAATACTGCTCAATTGTACTTCGCCAGGGAAGATAATTTTCTCTACCCGTGTGTATTCGATCAGTGATCTTGGAGGTGGTAATGATTTCAATCCTGCAATCCACACACACGGGATCCTTAGACTGCCCAAAACTGGTGCATACAATCTCACTCTCTGAATCTGCCATCAGAATACACACAAAAAAACACAAAGAATAACGGTAGAATCACCAAACACGAAGGCAGTCACCAAATATGTGCCAAGCCACCTCACCGGCGTCGACCTTTGTTCACCTAGTCGCCAATGCAAGGTCACTGGAAACTCACCAGAAAGGCAGCAAACACCATAAAGAGAGAGAGAAACTAGCTAAACAGCACAAACAAAAAGAAAGAGGCATCGTCGGAGGAGAAAAGCGTCTTTAGAAGTGACTGGAAGAGGGCGGCGGCGGTGGAAGACATTAGAAAGGGGGGCGACAGTGGTGGACGACACCAGAAAGGGGGCGGCGTCGGGGACTGACGCAGAAACATTGGGGTGGCAGCAAGGGAGGACGTCGGAAATGGAGGCAGAAAGTGGGGGGTTGGCGGCAGCAGGGGACGGGTGCGGGTAGTAGGGGGGCGGTGATAGAACCCTTAGGAGGGGGGTCGGCGACAGAACCCTTCTGTTAGCGTTTCTGTTCTTTTTTTTCAAAAAATTAAAACGCAAATATTTGTCTCATACCATGTTAAAGAAAGTGTTAGGGAGAAAGAATGATTTGGAAGCCATTACTTCTTAGTAATGGCAGTATCATATATATATATATATATATATATATGTAAGATTAATTACATATTATAAATTCTTCTCATTCTTAACCCTTTGCTACTTTAAACTCCAAACAAACTCCATCTCCTCTGATATCCTCAAACTTTCTTCCTTCTTTTTCTTTCAAATTCCTCCAAAACTCGATGAACTCTCCTTTTTTTACTTCTATTATAATAACTAAATACCATGCATCTTCTTTATCTTCTATAGATTTCCCTGAGTTGAATGCTAAAGATATAAACCTTAAATTTTTCTTTTTCTTTTATTTAAATATTTTAATAGATTTTCTTAATTTTATTCTACATACAAGTTATAAAACTCCAAATAGTTTCCATTTTTTCCAAGCCACTCCTAACTTCTATCAAATTATATAAAAAGTTTTTAAACCTAATTATAGAATTTCTTTCTATAGCTTAAGTCTCTTTTTTTATAGCATTCAAGGGGTAATTTCATATTTTAATCATAGACAAGGATTACCTTTGACTATCAAAGACCCTTACGTTGGATTTCCTCTCCCATCTCTCCCACACATAAAAGAGGTAAGTAAATCAAACTTCCTACTTGAGTTCCCTTATTATAAGCCCTGAAATCCTCAAAACCATGGCCAAAGAATGTAAACGATAATAGTTGTATATCATAGGTGTATATCGGAGACATAGTATACACCTATTACCATTTTACTTGGAAGAGATAAAGACTTCTTCAATTGATAGCTTTATATAGGAACCCACTAGAGTACGAACCTAACTTGATATTTGTTGTTTCAAAATTCTGGAGTCCTTTTTTCAATCATTCTATTTTTCCTTTCGGACATGTATTTATCTCATTTAAATATGTTTCTTTTTACTGATTTACCTGTTATTGCTAAGGATTTTTTCTATTTAATTGAGGAGACTTCTAGTTTAGACCCTAATGCTTTCAAATGTTCTTCTTACTCTGGCCTAATTAATAGTTATGCTTCTTTCAATAATCCTATCTTTAAAGAAGAGCATGTTCATTTTATCTTGATTTTCTTGAATCAATTTATCTTTTACCTAGAAAAAAATAAACTGAGTTTAGAATTCCTCCCTTTCTATAAAGCAGTAGCCTTAAGTAGGGTTTTTTGCTTTAGATTTTGTTTTCTAAGATTCCTTTAAATAAATCTAGGAAAGAGTTTATCAATTTTCCTTCTTCAAAGACTCAATTTAAGTGTATGGTTTGTTCAACTTTAGATACTCACTTATTTTCCCAAAAGTTAGGGAAAAAGAAGGTCTTCCTTCTATAAACCCCAAAATTCTAGATTTTCTTAGCCTTTATCTTTTAACAAGCCTATGTAGTAAATTCACTAAGGATATTCACATCACTCTATTATCTTTAAAGTCCAGGTTTGTGGACTAACTCAACCTTTGTGAGAATCCCTCTAAAAGGCCTTATTGGTTAAAGATTTTTAAGCCTTCTTATTCCTTTTACTCAAATATTTATCAGAAAATCTTATCTTACACCAATCTAAGAGTCTTTATAATAGATGGTGACAAGGCTTTAAAGAGTGGCCCTTTTATTACAACCTTGGGCTTTGAAATATATCCACCTTATCTTTAAATTCGATAGCTTAGTTTTCCCTAATTCTCATATACCTTTTGGACTACGCAGCAGGAGTCCCCTTTAAAGCTAGTGCCATTGGTGATAAATTCTTGCGTGAAATTTTTGAACATTATCATACCTTAAGGTGTAAGATTTCTATAGTAGGTGTTATCGATGTAGAAGTCTATAATCTTTGGTGGGAGAAGAGCTACCAGTAATTGTTCCCTTGTTAGAATTTTGCAATCCTCAAGGGTATTTCTTTTTACTCCGGTTTTTCTTTATATCATTTAATTTCAATCTTTATAACTGACTTTCGCTACTTCAAATTTCATAACTTTAGACGCTGAAGATAAAGAAGAGGAAAAAACCACATTTCAATAAGAAGTAGAAGTAGCTATAAGCCTTACCATCAATCGAAAATTCAAAGAGAAATATCCTTTTGCTTTAATCTCCAAAAAAAGCAAAGGCGCCATTTCTAAAGAAATGTACAAGAAAATCAAACTGGATCTTCTATCAAGATGATTAAAGAAGTTGAATTCACCTACTACCAAAGAAACTGCTCCCAAAGACAAGACTTCCTCCTCTCTTGAGAAGTTTGTAAAAGACATCAGTGATGGTACCTTACTTATCTTTTAACTTCTTTTATTTTATTATTAAAAAATATTCATACGTTCAATTTTCTTTCATAGATGATAAAAATTTGAACCTTCCACTACCTTTCCTCTCTCATGAACTAGAATTTGGGAAGATCAGAAGCTTATAAGAACTAAAGAATTCAGAAGTCACTTCACTACACGTAAAACAAGAATTCCCTTAATGTTTACATAAATTATCCACACTTATTAACAAGCTCTTTTATATCTTATAGGCAGGAGATGTTTGGACAACAACAATAATTATTCAGCAAGTCTTTGATCTAAGTTTCATTGATGTCTTGCGTGACACTGTGCTACACCATCAATTAATTTTGAAGAGCTAAAGAATCAAAGAGTCCTTAAAGTTTACGATGCAATAAGAACTCCAATTCTTAATAGAAATTTAATGAAGTCTTTTCTTAGCACATTGCCCTATATTGGTTATGATACCCAATCACCTACCATTGGAGAACTTTTGAGTAGAACCAAAAAGCATTCTCGTCCTTTGAGTATTCCTATGATGACTAAGTTGTCTACTATAAGAAACTAAGAATTTTTTAAAAATGTTGAGAAGATTACGAAGTAGAGTAACCTAAAAGTAAAATGCTCCTGACATAGATTCAAAAGCTAAAGAAAAATTTTGACTCATAAGAGGATCAAACTGTTGAGTATGAGAAAGCCATCAATTTGGTTAGGCAAAAGCAAGAGACTTTAAAGCAAGATGGTAAGCATCTTAAATTAGAATTCAACAAGATAAAAAAGATGGCTAAAGAGCTTGGAAAATCATTGATATTACAAAAGGAAGAAGTCTAACTTTGGAAACAATAGGTCTAAAAAGCTAAAGAAGATTAAGTTTCCTGCAATAAATAATAGAGTGAGATTTAGTCTTTTGACCTGAATCAACCTTGAATTCACTACATCTATCATCAAAAAGGGGAGATTGTTAAACCAAGGGAGGTTCTAATTGAAGTTTTGATGATAAAAAAACACAATTAATAGTAATGTGTTTATTATATTGATAAAAAGTAATATAAGGATAGAATGAAGCCATAAACTTGAAAAGATAATGTATGAAGTTGATAAAGAGAAGTTAAAAGTTTGCAACTAAGAAAATAAAGATCAAAATAAGAAAAAGGAAATTAAGGCCCATCAAGATCATTTCAAATTTTGTATTATTATCTGTAAGTTATTATATGATCCAAAAGGCTCACTGTGTATAATCATCTCATTTTCCTTCATTGCATGAGTCTTCACATTCATCAAAAGGAATTAAAGCTTTTTATTTTAATCTAAAGGTCTTTTGATCTTTCAAATAATCTTTGGAGAACATTTTTGAAAGTGTCTTAATCATATTTGGATTAAACAAATTGGTTTTAGCATTTAAGTTGTTAAAATCACGTTTGCAATGTGAATTTTCAACCTATATAGATTAGCAGTTGACCAATATAGGTTAAAGATATTAAATTTGAAGTATTAAGAGTTTAATGTAACATTGGTTGATGTACTAGTTGATCAATGTTCCATATTAATCAGCCAATGTTCTAATGATTAGTGAATCTGGAGCTTTTAATGCATACTAGTCGATTAGTATAATATATTGGTTGACTAGTATCTCAAATATATTTAGTATAACATCTAGTTCTTGGCTCCAATAACTAATTTGGGTGCCAAAACACTATAAATAGGTGTTTTCTCATTGGTTTTAGGATCAAGAAGATTTTCGATGTTGTATACATATATTTCAAAGTGTTTTTCAATCATATGAGCATTATTATGTCATATTTGTGTAAGTGAGGTATTTTAAGTTATAATATTTGGTTTGGGAAATATATTATTATATTTAGTGGTGATACAAGTGAGACTAAGGTTCCTCTTCACCTTGGAAGAAGATTGTAAAAAGGGTTTCTCTTTACAAAGAAAGATTGTACAAAGTTTACTCTTCACTTTGAAAGAAGAATTATAGTGGAATTATAAGAAGAGTCTTAGCAATGGATGTAGGTAAAGGTTGTTTGTCAAACTACTTTAAATTAGTTTACATTCTCTCATTTCTTTCCTCTTTAAATTATTACTTAATAATGTGATTAAAAGCAATTTTTTATACTTATTTTTATTGCTTGTTATTAATTAAGTATATAGGCTAGAAAAATTGTTGAATTTTATAAACACCCTATTCATCCCCTTTTACGTGCTATTTAGGATTAACAAGTGGTATGAAAGCAGGTCTATTAGGTTATCAATTATAATGAAATTGTATAGAAAATATCATAATGACATATTTAGGAGCATCATCATCATCATTCAACCAAGAGGGACAAAGAATTAATAGACCACCTTTCTTTAATGACAATGATTACCTTTATTGGAAATTTATGATTAGATTCTTCTTAATGACTAAAAGCGTAGATCTATGAGAAATAGTGTTAAATAGTCCCTTTATTCCTACAAAAATTGTGGATAACAAATAGGTACCTAAATTAAAGGAAGAATGGAAACCTCAAGATAATAGATCAGTTTCCTTAAATAATAGAGCCATACACATCCTATTTTGTGCTTCAAGAAGGAATGAATAGTTAATAGGGCCTTAATATGCAAAACTACTTATAACATTTGACATACATTAGAAATTGCTCATGAGGTCACAAATCAAATTAAGGAAAGCAAAATAAGTATACTAACACATTAATATGAATTATTTCAGATAAAGCATGATGAAAGCATTTTAGTATGTACACTAGATTTATTGATATTATTAATGCTCATAAAGATCCTAGAAATACCTACACTAACCTTGAAATAGTGAGAAAGTTGCTTAAGCCATTACCAAAAATATAGGAAGCTAAAGGGAATGCCATACAAAAAGCTAAAGAATTAACAACTCTACCATTGAAGGAGCTTATTGGATCTCTTTTTAAATACAAAATAAAGCTCCATGAGACAAAAGAAGAAATGATGCCTCTGAAGGAAAAAATTTAGCATTTAAAGTCTCAAAGGAAGGTTCAAGCGAAGAAGAAGAGATATTAACTAGTGAAAGCGAAGAAGAATACATTGAATTACTCACTTGAAAATTTAAGAAGTTCTTGAAAAAGAAGTTATTTAAAAGAAAGGACTTCAAGGAAGGTAAAGATCATTTAAATTATAAATTCTCTAATATTAATTTCTTTGAATATAGAAAACCCATTTATATAAAGTCAAAATATCCTTGACTCAAAGATAATGAAAATTATAAGAAAGAGACGAAGGCACTTAGGATGACACAAGTGAAATCAAAATCCAGCATTTAGAAGAAAAGAAAGCTCATATGTGTTGTATCGTTATGGAAAATAATGAGGTAACATCTAACCCTAATTCTTGTAATAATAATAGTGATGTTGCTTTGACATATGATGAATTACTAGAAAGTTTAGAAATTATAAGTATGAAAAGAGATGAATTGTCTACCAAATTAAGGAAGTTTAAAAAGAGTTAGTTGCATGCATTGTTGAGAATGAAAAGATGAAAAGTGAATTACATAGCGTTAAAGCATCCAATAATGTGATTATTGATGACAATCATGCTCAAATGCATTAAAGTGTGAGAATGAAACATTGAAAAAGGGAATTGATGCCCTTAAGGATTCTTTATCTAAATTTATAAAGGGAAGTGAGAAAATTGAAAACATTTTAAGAGCTCAAAAGAATTCCAATAATAAGTATAGAATTGGATATAATTATGGGAATGCTTGTAATAATAAAACTATTTTTGTCAAGGGAAAAAATTATATGATGAGGAACAAGTGCTTATAATAACAAATAAGCATAGAGTGTCGACATCTAAGCATACAAATGAAACATCCACTAGGTCTTAACCTAAGAGCAAATATCATGCTTTTATATATGGCTCATAACCTAGGCATAGAGTTTAATGCTATGAAGGGAAGAATAGACATAACTTTTATATAAATGCAAACCCAGTCATACCCTTTTGGGCCTAAAAAAAGCATAAAACAAGATTCCATTTATAGTATGCATCACACATATAATCATAAAACAGTTCACTACCCTAAAATAACGTTCAACGACTTTAATGTCCTAAGAGAGTTCCTCATTATGCATGCACATACAAAAATGCATTTATGCATCATCATCACTCATATAACATGGTATGCCATTATTGTGGTAAGTTTGGACATGTTTACAGATTTTTCTTTATTAAACAAAAGTATGGTAATCGAACCATTGAAAGTGTATGTTGCAAAGAAAAAGGAATTAAAAAAAACAAGGAATCAAGCTTATTTGGGTTCCTAAAACATATTGATTACCTTAGTTTGTAAGGTTATTAAAAAAAGAGCAAATGGTATATAATAAAGATATAATTATTGAAATGAGTATTATTGAGGAGTTTATGCATTTTATCTTGATGAATCTAATCTTGTTACCTCTAAGAAAGTATTAAAGATGTTGTTATAAGAAATGTAGAAGTTAGCCACCAAATAAATTTCAAAATAGTTAGTTATTGAACCAAGTGAGGAGACAAGAAGGATGGGATGTTTTAAATGGTTTGTGAACTAAAGAAAAATCATCATTCAAACCAATTATAAGTGATGATCAACAAAAAGTAACTATTAGTTATAATTTAGAAAATATGATAACTTGCGCTTATGTGTCAATTTGAGTATCAATCCTTAATGATTTTTTTGGGCTTGAATTATGAATAAGTTGTTTAATAATTTTTTAAATTACCTAGAATTAGAGATTATTGTATAAAATAAGATCACAAAGTTATAATTTATTATTTCCTTAAACTTTTAATAAGGATAAATCTTGCTTAATTAAAGGAAAATTAGTCTTTTTGTTTAATAGGAATTATTTTTTATAAGGCCTTATTGTTATTAAATTATTTTTGATTAATATTTAGTTTGTTGATATATGTTCTAATTTATTTTATTGAAGTTTTGATGCTTAAATTTGAGTTTCAAATATGGTTCCTTAAACTATTTAGTTAAATGGTCGACCAATATCTTAGTATGATTGACCAATATCTTTAAAACTCACCTCTTTTTGCTTTCCAATAAGTTTTTTTGGCTTTTTGGTCATTTGTCTTGTTAAATAGTCACTTTGGTCGACCAATGTCTTTCAGTGGTCAACCAATTGCCCAATATCTATCATTCTTTCATATTTCCAGTAAGTTTGTTCTTTGTTTGGTCGAAGCTCTAATCACTTAATTACTCACACTAGTTGACCAATGTTTTGTAGTGGCTGACCAATGTTCCTTTTTTAAATAAATTTTACAGTTCCATTATGTTTGTGAGAAGGTTTATTATATAAATGGTCAATCACAAAGCTATAATGGTTGATCATAAGGCTATAATGGTTGACCAATGTCTCTCTTAAGGAAGAGAATTAAGTTAACTTGTGACATAATTAGTCGATATCTAAAGGTCAACCATAACCTTTTACTGATCGACCAGTTTCCTTAAGTGGTTGACCAATATGCATTATTTAAAGCTCCTTTTTTTTATCTTGCTTCTGTTTTCTCTTATTCTTATTTAAGGCTCCTCAAAAACCCGAGATTGCTTACTTTTTATCTTTGGAAAACACCATACCCTATTGCAAATAGCTACCACTTCATTTCTAGGGGGAGTGGTTGCTTTGTCATGTTTGTATTTCTCGCACTTTATATGATTTGCTTGAGTAAATTATATTTCTTTAATTTTGAATATCTCTTTTATTTTTTATGTTGAATTATGCCTTTCATAATGAATTATGTGTTATGAATGAATTAAGGGGAAGCTAATCATTATCTTTAGAATTGTTTATATGATTAACTTCATTATTATTTACTAATATCACAAATGTTTTCTCATCATCAGAAAGGGTGAGATTATTGAACCAAGAGAGGTTTCAATTGATGTTTTGATGACAAAAAAACACAATTACTACTAATGTGTTTATTATTTTGATGAAAATTAATATTATAACAAAATAAAGTCATAAACTCAATGAGATAGTATATTAAGTTGATAAAGAGAAGTTAAAGTTTACAACTGATGAAATGAATATCAAAACTAGAATAAAAGATGATTAAGGATCATTAAGGTCATTTCACATTTTGTATTATTATTTAAATGCTCACTTGTTAATTTGATGATCTAAAAGGCTTACCATGCATAATCTTTTCATCTTACATCATTGCATGGATCTTTACATTCATTAAGAGGCATTAAAGCTTTTGATTTTAATATAAAAGACTTTATTTTTCAAATAATCTTTGGGAAACATTTGAGAATTGACCTAATCATATGTGAACTAAACAAATTGGTTTTGAGCATTTAAGGTTTTTAGGGTGACCGGTTAATAGGTTAGTGGTTGACCAATATAGGTTAAGGATGTTTAATTTTAAGAGTTTGTTGTAACATTAGTTGATGTATTAATTGACTAGTGCTTCAACAACTAGTGAATCTAGAGCTTTTAATTCCTATTGGTTGACCACTATACTAGTCAACCAATGCGTCGAATATAACCATTGTAATAGCTAGTTCTTGGCTTCAATGGGTATTTTAAGTCCCAAAATACTATAAATAGGTGTTTTGTTATTGTTTTTAGGATTAACAAAAATTTGGGTGTTGTAAACACACATTTCAAAGTGTATATATATATATATATATTTGAGCATCATTGTGTTATATTTGTGTGAATGAGCCATTTTGGAGTTATCAAGTGATAAAGTGAGACATTTTAAGTTGTAATATTTTGTTGGGGCAATATATTATTTTTTATTGGGTGATACAAGTGAGATTGAGATTCCTCTTCACCTTGGAAGAAGATTGTATGAAGGGTTTCTCTTTATCAAGAAAGATTTTTATAAAGGTTATTATTCGCCTTGAAAGAAGAATCATAGAAGAATTTTAAGAAGATTCTTGGGAGTAGACGTAGGCAAGGTTTTTTTTACCTAACCAATATAAATTAGTTTGCATTCTTTTCTCCTTATCATTTTAAAATTATTTTTCGATCATATGATAATTTATAATAAGCAATTTTCTCATATGCATTTATATTTATTGTTATTAATTTATTATATTAGTTAGAAAAGTTGTTAAATTTTACAAGAGCCCAATTCACCCCCCCTTTGGGTGTTATTAGGGATTAACAGTTTCTAATCTCATCTCTCTAATCCTAAAGAACTCCTTTACCAATTTTAAAAATTTTAAGGAAATACCTTTTTTTTAAATAGACAAATGAGACTTTCATTGCCTAACAACATATTTAAGAAAGTTCATTCACCTCATAACTCCCTTCTCGAAGAATGTGTTAAAATTCAATCTCATTAAAGAATTGTAATAATTAAACACTAGTAGTATAATAAGGTGATAAAGTTAAACTTATACACCTATATTATCTTACTATTTATCATCATACCAACTAAGAATCTCCTATTGTGAGTATTTTTTTAGCCCCGATATCTAATATAAGTTGCAACCTAGTTATTAAGCCCTTATATTCAATTTGATTATAGTACATGAGAAGTCCATCTTGAGAGAAAATGAGAGTTTTTGTTCCATTTTGTAAAGTAATGACTATCCCGACACTAGCTAACTTCTCTATGCTAAAACAATTGAATTTAAACTCCTAAGGGTTCCTTTTATAAGTAAACTCTAAATGCTCTCCATCCTCTTGACTTTTTATCATTAGGTGGTTTGCAAGAAGTTAATTAATGCCTGACCCTTTACTTACTTCTAAGGATAATAATATAGGTTAAAATTTATATTTCATAAACCACTTTCCAATATTCCCTGAAATAATTGGTTTATCTAGCATATATTTTTTCAAATCGATTTGAGAATCCACATAAATGCAATTTTGAAGTAAATAATGCTTAACTTTGAGCCAAAAAAAGACAATGCTAAAAACAATTTCATAACAGGGACATACTTCCTTTTTGTTGGCTTCAAATTTCTTTTTAAATAATAAATAACATGATGGTGACCTACCTTATTATTTTGTGCTAGTAAGCACTAAATAGATTCCTTTGCAGTAGAAATGTAAAACTTCAAAGGTATTCCTTTTTAAGGTGACATCAAAATTGGAGGATTTGTCAAATATTCTTTAATCTTATCAAATGCTACCCAATACCTTTCTTCTCAGTAGAATTTTTCATAATTTTTTAACTTTAAGAGATTTAAGAATTCTTTCATTTTATTGGCCACATTATCAATAAAACTTTTGACATAATTTACTTGGCCTAAAAAACTTTGAAGTTTCGTCTTATTTTGAGTTGGCTTTGCTTCAAGAATCACCTTTTCCTTATTTTTGTCTAATTTAATCCCTCTCTAGTGAACTACAAAACCCAAACAATTTCTTACTTTTACTCTAAAAGCATACTTTAAAGGATTTAACTTCAACTTATGCATTCTCATCCTTTAAAAACTTCCCTTAAATTATAGATATGGTCTATACTCCTTTCAGACTTAACATCATCTATATAAACTTTTAAAAGTGTGGAGTAATTAATTGTGAAAGACAACATTCATAGCCCTCTCATAGATGGCTCCCACATTCTTAAACAAAAAGGCATCATAATCCATTTAAATGTTCTTATTGATCAAAGACATCTAAAGGCTATTTTAGGGATATCATCCTCAGTTGTAAAAATCTGATTGTAAAAAAATAGCAATCTATAAAAGAAAATAAGGACTATTTAGCCATTGCATTAATTAAAAAATTGATTATCAGTATTATATACACATCTTTAAGAGTGGCAACATTCAAAACCTTGAAGTCAACATAAATTTTTTGCTTGCCATTTTTCTTTACCACAGGTACAAAACTGGCTAACCATTTAGTATATCTGAATGGTCTAATAAAACTAACCTTGTACAACTTCTCAAGTTCTTCTTTGACTTTTAACTATACTTGTTTGGACCAATATTTAGGAGGTTGACAGTAAGGACAAAACTCAGGATTTATAAGAAGTATATGTTTTACTAACTTTCTACTTAATCCTAGCATAATCTTATGTAAAGAAATCTTTATATTCCTCTAGAAGTTCAACTAATTTCATTCTTATTTTTAGATTGAGACTTTAGCAAATAAACACACTCCAAGATTCTCTTGAACTACTCAAATTTATATCTTCATTAATTCTTAATTCTAACTTCCAAAGTTATCAGTTTTTATAGGGACGAATTCCAAATCTTCTAACTAAGCTTCATCCTATATTGAGAAATTTTCCTTCTTAAAAACCAGTTTGACATTCTCACACCCTTCTAGCTCTTTAGAATTCTCCATGATCTGCTGCATTTAGAACTTTATTTATGTGGTTGCAGTCCCCACAAATTCTTTCTTTGAAAGTATTCATTAGGTTCCTCTATAATTGAAACCTTCATCATCATATTAATAAGCACAATGGTAGTTGTCTTCACCAATATTTATATCTCTGACCTTAACTCTTTTTCACCTTTGTTTTCTGAACATTTTCAATGAGATAACTTTTGAATCTAAACTGGCCTCACTTAATCATTATAGAATTTTGCCTCTATTATATCCATTTTAGAATGGAAAGGCCGACAATCTACTAAACAATTTCCACCTCATTGACTTTCCACAAAAAATGAAGGACGGTTAAAAACTTGATAACTTACATATATGTCCAAAATAAAGAAAGTTGCCAACAGAGACTTGCCCTCCATTGTGACAATTTCATAGGATGAATTCTCCATACCTTTGTAGTCTCCTTAACAAATAAGACAATATGCACCTCTGAGGGATTAAATCTATATCATCTTTACTTTAAAATTCCATCATTTTGGTAAGCATAATATTTATATCTAATCCATAATCAACCAAAACTCTTGAAACTTGCCTGCCATTTATGTGGACTTTAATGTACAAAGGTCTTATATATTGAGCCATCTTATCAACTTATTTCTTTGAAACTACCTTCTCTGAAATTCCTAGACCTGTGATTATCACAAATACTTTTCGTTCTCTTTTCTCAAATACAAGTTTTACTTTCTTCCTATAAGTTTTATTAAAAGAAGTATAAAGCTTCATAAAAGAAATTGCATATGACAAATAGATAGGAATTTCTCCTATTGTGAAGAATTTAAAGTGACTTTCAGCTTAGCTCTCTGATTAAGAGGATTTCCTGTGGAATCTAAAAATGTTCCTTTCTTTCTTTTTGATATGCTGTTCATCATTAACTTTTAAATGTTCTTTCTCATTTTTTGAGTCTACAGTACTTCCCTTAGAAGGAATGGGTCTTGTTGAAGGCAAATTGTAATATCCTAGTTTGATGATTGTACTGTGTAATGTGTTGTACATGCATTTTATAGAGCATGCTCTTTTATAGTAGACTAAAGTAATTTAAGCATTTAAATGTATTATTGATGTTATAACGAAGATCATGGATAGACCAGAGACAACTCTGGACTCGATTGAAAATTTCTTAAAAAATTTTTGGAAACTCTGGGAAGCTACGGAATGAGTCTGAACAAGTTTTAAAAGCCTCGAAATATGCTTTGTAGATTTAGGTGATACTTTTGAATGAAATTTGGATGATTTCAGTGAAATTTAGTGATTTTTGGGTTCAATTCGAAAATTCATTGGGCAATCAAAAAGTTACCGGCTAATTTCAAAATATGATGAAAAGCTCCAGAATTAGGATTGGAGTCTATAGGAACTGAAACAGGTCAAAACGAAAGTTGTTTGAATAGAATTCAGGTAATACAAAATTATTAGACTAAAATGCCCGTTTTGGAAAATAATGGGTATTAATGATTTTAAACCCATTCAAAATTTTTGAGGCACCTAATTACTAAGTATTGATCCTAATTA
>JAOQMS010012402.1:0-16483 GCA_027563885.1 Erythroxylum longipes
TCATCTTGTTTATGTTTTTTATTATCCTTATACCATATCATTTATGGATTGGCATGATGATTTGGATTTGTTGCTTCTGCTAGAAAAATGATTTCTTAAAAGTTTTGAAATCTACCATTTCTCCAAATATAGCATGCTTTCTTTTTCTGATCCAACAGCTACTGTAGAAGAAAATGAGACAAATAAAACATATCTAATCTAAAAAAAACCTTGTTCAGTAGGAAAGCTACCAAATGGTAGAAATAAAGTAAAAATCTCATTGCACAAGCCTCAAGATATTCAATCATTAATGGGATAGTGTTTAGAAGGTCTTTTACATAACTGTACCTGAGATGCATCTAAAAAGTTTAAATATGATATCTCATTACCAAGATTTATAGAGGAGGTACATGGGTCTCATTCTGGCCTTCAATTGGATACGATGCTTAAGGGTTTGTAAAAAAGTGGGACAAACACTAAAGATAACTAAGCATGCATCATTCAGCTGTTATCAACCATACCATAAAATCAATTTCCATATCTTTTATAAAATATGTAAAGGATAACCTTAAAAAGTTTCCATCAAAATAAGAAAAATGCCTAACGAAAATTCTATGGTTGTGAATATGTCAATAGCCAAGTCCTGAGTCAAGAGGAATATTGATAAATATGGTAAGTGTCATGGACAATCTACTTTGCCTTCAAATAGATAAGCGTCACAATGGATAAGCTGATTATCACTTCACCCCTACTTTATTTTAAGGTTAACATACAAAAGAGAAGTTATCTTCGCCTATGAAATTAGGGACAATGTTAAGGTAGATAAAAAAATATAACAAAATTTTAATTAGTAAGAAGACCCTCCCTATGCAATTCTATGATTGACATGCCATCTTTATGTGCAGTATAAGCAATTCTATCACCCCACTAGCTGTTAATCAAAAGTCTCATCTCTAAATGAATTAGAAAAAGGTATATAGGAATTAAATAATGGAAACAAAAGTGTTACCATACCCTTAAAAGAAAAGAACATTGCCTACATCATGAATGTTGAAGAATCAGACTTTAAAGAACTGAAAAAATAAGGGTTGATAGTTGTGGATTGCATTGTACTTTTGTACAAACTTTTTTTTGAATAATAAAGCAAAAGGCATTTTTCATTAATGTGATATTCGTTAATATATGAATTGATATTGATCGTAAATCAAATTAATGAAGTACATGATACAAAACATAGCATGAAAGAAATTATGATGAGATCATAATAACAAGATTCCTATCATATGCAATTATGTTAGTATCTGAATAATCCCTAGTCATAGGATTAATAAGGTAGGATATATTAATCTAGACACACTAGCTCATGTTATACTCCTTAATTTGATCAGGTAGTGGATCTCACAAACTATAAGTATGAGATGTTTAGAGTTAACATGTGGATGCTTACTAAAGGTAGTAAGTACATCGGATGAGTCGCTATAAGATTATCATATGGATGATCTATCAAATGTCAACGATTAATCTCATTATAATAATGGTGCAAATATCCTTAGACTTGAGGCACTCAAGGATATCTTGGATACTAATCCTATTCTTTTGCATCATTCCTTGTTACCTCATGATGAGGTCACTCTTAGGTGGTGATTGGATACAGCTATTAGTATTCGAAGGTAATTAGATAGCCAATAAAGGATTCACCACTTTTGATAGAAGGAGATGATACCCATAGCCTGTTTTCGAGGTCATTACTCAAGAGTCTCTAGCTAGACCAGATATGTATTACGAAGAGAGTCTTCAATGACTCATAAGAGTAATGAGATCCTAGGACAAGAGCCAACATCACTTGGACTAGATGTGACGTAATCAGTCTAGTGGGAGTTGACACATAGCCCATGCTCTGAACCAAGTGGGGTATAGATGGTGAAAGGATGAGTTATACAATAATTATCTATGGAATGGTTCATAAGTTGGACAATTAACTATCGAAGAGTTCGTGGGTTAATCCACTTATATTCTGACAAATTGGCATCATGAAACCCTTCTTGCTTTGATTGAATTAAGAGTTAATTCAAGTGCCTAAAATAATTGGGAACCTAAGGGTCACGTATATAAAAGATCAGATGAGAAACAAAGTGTATATGGCCAAATTTAAGTAGGCCACTATCGTGACTCATAGGCTTAGATTGTGGCTGAAGGCGAGCCTATTTTTTTAAGTAGGCCATGATCATGGCCTTCTTGGCGACGATCGTAACAAAGGGAACAAATGAGTACATAAGTGAACTTATGTACACAAGGTTTTACCACTTCTTACACACTCAAGTGAGAGCAGAAGGGATCTAGAAGAGTTCTAGAGTGAGAGAGAGGTATTAAAAACCTTGTTCTTGCAATTTATGCAATTGTTCCATTATTTTGAGCATCTACTAGAACTCATCTAGTTTGGTGCTCAAATCACCCTTATACATTATTTTTTCATCTTCTTTGCATGTTCTTGGTTGATTAAAGAAGGGTTTGGTGTTTGCAACAACCCAAACAAGGAGAAGAAATAAGAAAGGAGGAGAAACAAAAGGTAAAAAGTTTTATATTTCATTTTCTTATATATATATCTATGCATGCATGTATGATTTTGTTTTTCCAGGTTATCATGGTGTCGGAATATAAATTCTAACACTTCCCACTGCATTTGTATGTATGTGATGCATGCATCCATAACAAACCCAGCAGTGGTATCAGAGTAAGTTTATGCATGTAATAGATGATGTATTGAACTTGTGCAAAGTGTTTGCTGGGTTGTGACTGACATACATATTGAGTTGGAAAAATTCGTGTAAAATATACTAACTTTCTTTTACAAAAATGTTTATAAGATGTTATATTATGTTTCTGTCAAAGGAAATTGTAATTGAATATCATTTTTTATTTTCTTTGGCTTTAATATCTAAACTGCTCATATGTTGATTTTTGGGAATTTCTGGAAAACTGTATGCATATACTGATTTTGAAAATTTTGTAATAATTCTAGATTTTTAATGTTTTTTTCACAAAAATGTTTATAAGGTGTTATATTATATTTCTGTAAAATAAAAATGCAATTGAATATCATTTTCTATTTTATTACGAATTTAGTTTCATCCTGTTGCATGTATGAAGTTCTGTGAAATTTTGGAAATGTTATGAACATGCATGCATATAAATTCCATATTAATTTTTTTAAAAATTGTTTTTATAAATTTTATGCATGCACATGTGAGATGTTTCCACATGTATGAGATGCATGAAACTTGTTGTTAAAGATATTAACTTATACATGCATGATGTAATGTTTGACTAGTGTTAAAAGTAATATGACAAGTGTCATACACATGTGATGTGCTGGTTTATTCCAATTTTTTAATAAATAAATCCTAGAAATTAGTTTCTAAAATTTTTTATTAGACACATTTAGAATGTATATACGATTCTGGATTTTTTCTAGAATTATTTGAATTTGATTCAATTAATAAATAAATTCAAAGTCAACATTGATCAACTTTTTGAAAGTTGATGGAGTTGACTTACTTCATGACTTATAATGTATGTATTTCAATTATGATACCTAAATAAGGTTCTTATATGATGGGAAATGTCTTATTCTGATGAAAATAACATGCTTAATGCATGTGCTTGAAATTAGGGTTCTAAAAAATTTTTGAACATCGAATCTATCCCCTTAGTGTCTAGGAGATTAAGTTATTAACCTTGACGATTTTGGCCATCAAGATAATTTTGGCATGTGCTGAAATTGTTTAGATAAATTTGAGATGACTTAGGGATATTATAGATGACTAATTGATGTACAGGAATTTTGAAAACCATAAGGAATAATTTAGAATTAATCCAAGTAGATCATAGCATTTCTAGTACGACTACATGAAGGCATATAAACTAAGATTAAAGTGTCTAATCTAGACATCAAAATAGTTGAATTTTAAGGTTCCTAGTCAAATCATATTCATAATTCAGATCAGCCAAAACTAATATTAGTACTTGAATAGGTTCAAGAGTTGAATCGAATCATGAACTTTACATAGTCAAGTTATAACCTAAATTAAACCTCCTTTGTATGATACATGCATTAGATGCATTTTAAGGGTAGTTATGGACATTGGCTCAATTAAATTAAGTTTTCCATAATATGAATGTATATATGTGATATACATATTCAAGATCATCCAAGTAGTGATGAGACCAAAGGACAAATCCCTTAACCAAGTATTAGGACTTACACCTTCCATTGATATGGCAAGAACCAAAGTTCTTTTCGAGTTGGGTTGTTAGGCAAACCTAAGCTCGCTCTACACAAATATGTTCAAACCATGGAAATTAGATTTTTGGATTAATGGGTTAGTCTTAACTGGAAGCGTTGATTTGTTGGGCAAACCCAAGGTCAACGTGGATAGAGGCGAAGTTTGGTTATATACATGGGATGTATATAAATCAATAGTTGATAACCCAATAAGTGTGCTAAATCAACAGTTGATGGCACAAGTCGATAGTTGCATAACTGAATGCAATTGGTATGAATGATACCTACTGATTGACTTAAGATGGCTTGTTGGGCAAAAAAGGTCATTCTTGGTGATATCGGATATCTACCCCTTAAGAAAACTATAAGTTTTCTTGAATTCGTAGTGAAGATTTGAATTAGAATAATGGGATATA
The DNA here is from genome assembly GCA_027563885.1 of Erythroxylum longipes. Lineage (NCBI taxonomy): Eukaryota > Viridiplantae > Streptophyta > Magnoliopsida > Malpighiales > Erythroxylaceae > Erythroxylum > Erythroxylum longipes. Next base: position 4,678 of record JAOQMS010012402.1, read on the forward strand.
TAATGCATGTAATGTACATTCTAACACTTTCTCTCATTTATCTAAGTTATTAAATCACCACGATGTCTTATAGTGTGAACTTACGCTCCCTATTAGATTCCAACAAACTCACAGGACCTAACTTCATGGGTTGGCTACAGAATTTGAGAATTGTTCTCAAATCTAAAAAACTAGGATATGTCCTAAATGAAACACTTCCCTATCCCCCTGCTGTCAATGCATCTGATGAAGATCAGAAAGATTATAAGAAGTTATTGGATGATAGTGCTAGTTGTATAATGCTAGCCAATATCACCAAAACTGCAAAAGCAGCATGAGGCTATGGATGCTCAAACTATAGTCTACCATCTGAGGGAACTATTTGATGAGCAACTCGGTCTGAAAGGTTCGAGATCTTGAGGTTGCTTTTTCATTCTAAGATGGGTGAGGGATCATCTCCAGTTCAGTATACACTGAAGATGAATGGATACATTAAGAGATTAGCCAGTTTAGGCTTCATAATAGATCATGAATTAAAAGTATAAACTTAATTTTGACTGGTTTAACCGATATTTATTCACAGTTTGTGCTTAACTATTAGATGAACCAAATATCTACAACAATACTTGAGTTGATTAATCTGCTCAAAATAGTTGAGCAAACTATCAGGAAAGCCAGTAAGGTTGTAATGTTTGTGAACTCTACTTCTGGTTCTTGAAGGAAGAACCAAAAGAAGAAGAAGAAGTCTAAGAAGCTAGTAGGAGGTGTAGCCACGAAGAAGGCAAAGGAGACAAGACCAAAGGGGATATGCTTCCATTGCAATAAAGAAGGACATTGGAAGAGGAACTGCAAAGCTTATCAAGAGTCACTGAAGCAGAAGAAGGCATTAGATGCCCCGCTGTCTACTTCAAGTATGATATTTGTCATTGAGGTTAATACTATTTATAATCATAATATTTAGGTATTAGATACCAGATATGGCTCACACATATGTGTTGATATGCATGGTCTTACAGATAGTAGACCACTCAAGAAGGGACAGATGGTCCTACGTGTGGAAAATGGAGCAAGAGTTGCTGCATTAGTTTTGGAAGATTGCTATTATGTACCTGTTGTAACTAAAAATATTATATTTGTTTCATGTCTTAATAAAGCGAGATTTCATTTAACTTTTTCAGGCAATGATTGTTCAATTAAGTTGAATGAAATGTTGTATGGTACTGCTACATTGTGTAATGGAATTTACATATTATATATGTCTAATCCATTTTTAAACATCAATGACAATAAAAGACAAAAACGAGATAACTTAAAATAATCTTACTTATGGCATTGTCGACTTGTCCATATAAGTGAGAAATGCATGATTAAGCTACACAAGAATGGTAACCTAGGGTCATTTGATTATGAATCATATGACACATGTGAATCTTACTTATTAGGCAAGATGACTAAATTACCTTTTAAAGGAAAAGGTGAATGAATGAATGGGTTATGAGACCTAATACATTCTGATAGATATGGTCTGATGTCTATTCATGCCAGAGGTGGTTTTGTGTACTTCATTACTTTTATCGATGATTATTCATAATATGGGTATGTGTATCTAATGAGATAAAAGTCTGAAGCATTTAAAATGTTCAAACAATTTAGACATCAGGTAGAGAAATAACTCGGTAGAAGTATTAAGACACTTCGATCAGATCGAGGTGGTGAATACTTAAATGAGGAATTTCTAACTTATCTAAGAGATAATGGGATAGTATCCCAGTGGACTCCACCTTACACTCCATAACATAATGGTGTGGTTGAAAGGAAAAACTGAACCTTGTTAGACATGTTAAGGTCGATGATGGGCTTAGCAGATCTACTGAAATCCTTTTGGGGTTATGCACTTGAGACTACTATTTATGTGACAAACAAAGTCCCTTCAAAGGTATTTGAAGTTGCTTCATATAAGATATGGACTAACAAAAGGCCCTATCTTTCTCATATGAAAGTGTGGTGTTGTCCGGCTTATGTGAAGCGGATTCAATCAGACAACCTTAAAGCGAAATCTGATAAATGTCTGTTTATAGGATATCCGAAGGAAACAATTGGATATCAGTTCTATAATGCTTTAGAGAAAAAGGTGTTTGTCTCAAAGTATATTGTCTTTTTAGAGAATGAGTTTCTTCTAAGAGAAGACAGTGGGAGCAAGTTGAACTTGATGAAGTTCATAAGGCTCAAACAGACGCAAATTAACTGCTTGAACTTGAAATTGTTGTTCACAGAGATGAGACAACAGTTGAACCTTCTGACACACAAAATGTTAATAAGTCAAGTAAGATACGCAATGTTCTAGAGTGTTACGGATTTCTCGTAAGCGAACACAATGACGTATTGCTTATAGAGGACGATGAGCGTATAACCTACAAAGAGGCTCTGAAGAGTTCAGAATTTGAAAAATGGGTTCAAGCCATAAAGTCTGAAATGAAAACCAAGTATGGACTTTAGTTGACCCGCCCGAAAGGTTAAAACCCATAAGGTGCAACTGTATTTTCAAAAAGAAAATCGACATGGAAGGTAATGTGATTACCTATAAAGCGAGGCTAGTCACTAAAGGTTATCGTCAAAGACAAGAGGTTGACTATGATGAGACATTTAGCTCCGTAGCTATGCTTAAATCCATTATAATACTCCTAGCCATTGCTGCTCATTATGATTATGAAATATGGCAGATGGCTGTGATGTCTCAAGTTTGCAATCAGTCAAAACTTGGTTGTCCCATAATTTTTCCACGAAAGACCTTGAAGAACCAACTTATATATTAGGAATAAAGATCTATAGAGATAGATGAAGGAAGTTGATAGGTCTTTCACAATCAATATACATAGATAAAGTGCTAAATAGTTTTATTATAGAGCAGTCTAAGAGAGGGATTCTTCCCATAAATTATGGGATAAAACTCTCAAAATCTATGTGTCCCAAGACTTATGAGAGGACTCGCATGACTATGATCCCGTATGCTTCAGTAGTAGGATCAATCATGTATGTTATGTTATGTATAAGATCTGATATATCATAAGCTCTAAGTATGAGCAGATATCAATCAGATCTTAGTAAGGGTCATTAGGTAGCTATCAAGAATGTCCTAAAGCACTTGAGAAGGACTAAGGATGTATTCTTGATATATGTAAATGGAGATCTCATAGTGAGTGGGCAAATAGATGCCAGTTTTCAATCTGACTAGGATAACTCAAAATCCCAGTCATGTTTTCACATTGAATGGTGTAGCAGTCAGTTGAAAGAGTTCCAAACAAGAGACGACTGCAGATTCGATGACCGAGTCAGAGTATATTGCAGCTACGAAGTAGCAAAAGAAGCTATTTGGATAAGGAAGTTTGTCATGGAATATGGAGTGGTTCTGTAACGCCCCATTCCCACCCAATGCATACACGTATTCCCATTAGATGTCCATGCATGTGCCCTACAGAAATGATGCAGTAAATATATCACTTTCACATATCGCATGGCATCATAAACTAAAAGCATAAATATCACAATGCCTAAAACCCAAAAATTCCTCATTTCATTTCATAAACCATGGTTTATAATTTAGCAGTAGTACAACATCTATTTTTATATAACAATGACAACCTATTAGAGTCTACAGCTCTGTCTACAGAACATTCTACATATATGAGGAAATTAACAAAAATTTAACTAAATCCTTCAATCCTAGCTGACCAACCTTTGAGCGATGTCTTCTATCGAAAATTTGTACTAGATCCCTTCTAAGTTGTCTTAGAAGCTAATTCTTCACTCTCAAACCTGCAAAGTCAAAGTTGTAATTTTGGTGAGTTTTACAAACTCAATTGAGTAACCATCCTCGATGGTTTACTCATATCACACATATCACAATAATTCATACGTTCACATAATTCACATTTATCAACATGTAGCATCACAACATACTTTAATCATAAACTTTCGCATTTTTCAAACAATTTGATTCCATATTTCAATTGCAATCATTCAAATCATATAATCCATATGTATATGCAATATTCAAGAGACTCATGTTCATTTATTTCATTGTTGTGACGGAGTGCCTTTTTCACTTTCCAGTATCCGTTGTGGATACCAGGCTCATTTATAATGCCCTTTATTCATTGGGGATACAAGGCTGATTTTACATAGTAAGCTATAAGCTTTTACCACAGTTTGAGCTTTAAGCTTTTTTTCACCTACAAATCCGATCACAACTGCCTTTATCTTTCATGCATTCATCTAATGAAATGCACTATGTGTATTCAATAATTATGCTCATTCAGTCACATTCACATTTGTCATCAGACTTCTATTCTAGCATTCAACATTTAAGTCGAGAAACAAGTAGTCAATCACATTCATATTCAAGTAGCACTTCTAATGTTTTATTCATGCATCAAACACCTCAAACATTGAATGTCCAGAATTCAGTATATACACATCACATAACAATTCAATACATAATTTAATAAATAAACAATCATAGTAAGACCATCTTAGGCTACTCACAGTTTACTCCAGATAGCTTATTGCCTTGAAGTCCTGGCAATATTTGGAAGTGGTCGCTCTAATTGCTCCTCTAAATCATGCAACACATACATTTACACACATTACAACTTTACATAATTAAACAAGGAGGTCTAACTAATTATTATTTGGGTAACTAATAGAGCCCTTGTGATCTAAAGGATTTTAATTCGTACTAATAAACAAGCTTTATAGGTAAGAGGGACTAATGTACTAATAATAAAAGCTTCTGGTGCATTTAACCAAAGTATAATTCTTCACGAGCAATAATTAATATTTTGAAGTTAAGGGATAAAGCTACACCAAAGTTTAGGAATAGAATTGGTAATATGAACTCAACTTCATTCTTGCATGACAATTAGATAGATTTGGCAACTTTGAGCCTTAAAGCTTACTCCGTTAAAAAACCATATCTCAAACAACGATAGTTAAGTCAAGTTCTGGATAGTTCTATTTTGATTTTGAACCAAATGACTAAAACTAACATAATAGATCATATCTTTATATTAAATTTAAGTTATGGATAGTTCTATCTTACTTTTGAAGCAAATGACTAGAATCAAAACAATAGACCATATTCACTTAATCATCTATGAAGACATCTTGCATTGTTCCAAACATCTTTTAGGTATCTTCTATAATGTCTATTTTAGATATTTACTGAGAACTCACCATCTTAGAATAAATTGGCATATCATAATTTTCTTGAAACAATCTTATCTTTGAGGATAAGCCTCTTTCATTCTTTGGCTAACCTTACACTTATCACCATATATATTCTTCAATATCCTAACTCTTTATGCTCTTTCCAAGGAGGAAGATGAGTCTATTGCTTATCTTTTTTTTAAATGCATATTTTCACTCTTCATATGGAATTAGTTTCAAAACATTATCCAAATACATTCTTAAGCTTTAAACTTACAAGAGCTAGTGACTTTATTAACCTAAAATTATAATAAGAAGAAAGGAGACTTATTAGTGCTTAAACTAGCCATTAGAAATATAGTTCATACTTTATATAAAGAAAGGAACCAATAGATTTTTCAAGGTCAAATGGTCCAAGAAAGTGTTCTTTTATAAGAGCTTATAAGGATTACTAGGTTACAAATTTTGGCACATTAACTTATGGTGAACTATGGCTATTTTTCTAAATAGTGCTTGCCTGCTATGAGTTAAAGAGAAGAGTACCTAATCGACTAAAAAATGAATTTGTAATTTTATCGACATAAGTTTTTCATAAATTTTGGTTCTTACTTAAAGCTGTAATGCAAATAAAATCATTAATTACTTAATTAGTGGTGAATATTGTAGTCTTTAGTAATGATTTCTAGGATAGCTTATAGCTACTAGTTATATAGCTTTCATTCCCTTTAGGAAATTCAATGAGATTATTTAATTTCTTAATAATGATATTTAATTTATATTTTCTTTGTTATAAATTATTGAATGGGGTTATTTATAAGGCAAATGAATGTTTTCATACATAATTGACACATTTGTGAGGTCTATGCCATAGTATATGAGTTATTGTCTAAGCCATATAGTTTGTGCACAACAATTACTAGTTTCAACATATTCAACTTTCGTGGTTGATAAAACAATTGTATTTTGTTTCTTATTAAACCCTAAAATTAATGGATAGCCTAGAAATTGACAAGTAGTGGATTTTCTCTTCCTATTTAAAAGACTACAGGCATAACCTACATTTAAGTGTCCAACAAAATCAAAAGTTTTATCTTTATGCTACCAAAGTCCTAATGATATATTTCCATATAGGTATCTAGTTATAAACTTATCAACTAAAATATAAGAACCTTTTAGATTCGATTGGAATATAGCATAAACACAAAAACCTAACGGTGAGCCTACTTATGGTAAGATAAAGTAAAGTACTAATTAGACATCATTATAGAATTACATCAACTAGCTTGTCCTCTTCATCTTTGTTAAACTTAGTTTTAACACTCATAAGTGTTCACAATGGAAGTCTTGATCCTTCCAAAGTTTTTAAGATAACTTTTGGTGTACTTGCCTTGATTAATCAAAAGGTCCTCCTTCATTTACTTGATTTGAAGCCCAATAAGAAAGTTAAGCTTGCTCATGATGCTTATATCAAATTTGTTACTTATTCATTTAGAAAGTTCTTTACAAATTATTTCATTAGTAGCACTAAAAATAATATCATAAAAGTAAATTTGAACAATTAAGATATCTTACATATTTTTTTTAATGAGTAAAGATGTATTAACTCTTCCATTTGTAAATTTATTTTTCCAAAGAAATGCATTTTATCTCTTGGAGCTTGTTTTAAGCTATATAATGCTTTGTATGAATTATACAAGTGGTTAGAAATCAGGTAACTAATTAACATAAACTTCCTTTTCAATTTAAGAAAGCACTTTTAACAACCATTTAAAACCATTTAAAATTCATATAAGATGCAAATGCAAGTAATAATCTAAAAGCTTCTAATCAAGCTACTGGTATAAAAACTTCTTCAAAGCCTCTAACCTCTTGGTGAGTGCCACCAATCTTGCTCTATTTCTTTTAATGATACTTAGGTCATTTAATTTTTTTTCTATGTAACCACTTTATACTTATTACTTAGTGGTCTCAAGGTCTTAGTACTAAAGTCTAAACCATAATTCTCTCAAATTGGTTTAATTCTTCACTTAAAGAAAGAACCTAACATTAATCACTGGAGCTTCTTCTATAGTCTTAAGATTTGAGAAATAAAAGTGAGATGTGATATATTTCTAAAATGAAATCTGGTAATTACCCATTATTAAATTTCACATATGATTTAATTTGATTGATGATTTTTTAAAAAATTTCCAATCCATTGGAAGTTTCTCATCCTTATTATCTCCCTCACTTGGTTCAACAATTAGTTTTTTTAGGGATTCTTAGTGATTATTTTTGTTTTTTCAATGTATAATTTTTTTTCTAAATCTTCAGATAAACCCATATTATCATCTTTAAGGTTTTTCCTAAAGGCAATATGGTCAAATTCATCAAAAATATCAAGCATAGAATCTATAATAATAAGAACTCTATTTGTTTTTCTACTTAAGCAGTAACCTAGAAAAATTCTTTCATTCACTTCTGAATCAAACTTTGCTAATTTATAATTAGCGTTCAAAATATAATACTTACAACTAAAACACATAAAAATAACTAATTTTTGGGTTTTGACCATATTATGCTCATAAGATGTTTTATCCACAGTTGGTGTTAGATAGACTTTATTGGATATGTGAAATGTGATTCCTATAACCTCTACCCTAAAAATACTTTGGGAACTTACATTCATTTATCATTGTTCTACTCAGGTCTTGTAATTTATATTTTTCCTTTCAACAACTCTAATTTTTGCAGGGTTATAAGAGTAGAAAATTTTTGAAAAGTGCCAATTTTCTTGATAAAAATTCAAATTATCATTTTCAAATTCCCTATCATGATAACTCCTAATTGACGCAATGGAAAGTTCTTTTCATTTTAAACTCGTGAAAAAATTAACAAAGTCCTAAAGCATCCACTTTTTTATTTAGAAATATAACCAGTGGATCTAATAAATTCATCTAATTTTACAAATGCATAACTTTTTCAATTAGGCTAGAAATTCTAGTAGGTATAAACAAATCCATATAAAGTAATTGCAAAGTTTTAGTAAAGGTTATTGACATTTTTACTCTTGAATGAGCTCTTAAGTACTATCGATGATCATGCTACATACCTTGTCTTCAATGTGGCATATTGTATGGAAGATATTTTTATATTGCATATCATTATCTTCCTTCACTTGTGTACTTAATGCATGCCTAATAACTAATGCTTCTTCCTCAGCAGGGTACTTTACGTCACTGTTATCCTCCTGATGTGGCATGGATTCATCATCTGATTCACTTTCAGTCTCAACATCTCCATTCTGTCTCAAAATCATCACACATTTTTTTAGACATTGAGAGGCAATATGACCTATTCCCAAACATAAAAACACTTAATATCTTAATTCTTTTTTTGGGAAGAATCATTATCTTTCGTGGATCTCATGTCTGTTACCTTATAGGATTCATCTTTGTGCTTGTAAACAATCTTGTCTTTCTTTTTACCCCAATTCAGTTTCCATAATAAAAAGGAACCCAATTTTTGTCCAAACTTTGTAGAACCCTTCCTTTTGAGTTTTCTTTTTACTTTCAAGGCCATGTGCAATGTGTCTTCTTGCTCCATATAATGTTATAGCTCCACCATATTGGCTATGTCTTTATTCATCCCTTGCAAGAAATGTGCTATAATTGCTTCTCAATCTTCCTTAAAATTGACTCTAATCATTGCAATCTCTATATGCTTGTGGTGTTCCTCAACACTCTTAAGCCCTTGAGTAAGGCTTTACAACCTTTAATATAAATCCCTATAATAGTGATTAGGGATTAATCTCCTCCTTATGACATCCTTCATATCATCCCGTATATCAATAGGTCATTAATGATTTCTTATCCTGCTCAAAACAATTTGATCCCATAAAATTATAACATAATTAGTAAAATTATAGTAGCAAGTTTTATCCTTTTCTTCTTAGAGTAATTGTGGCAATATAAAAGAAGCTCCATCTTCCTTTCCTAATCCAAGTATTTGTTACGATCATTTCTCCCTTGGAAGTGTGGAATCTTCGTTTTGATGCTACCTAAATTGAAATCAACTATTCTATCTTATCTTCTCACATCTCGTCTACCATCCCTCCTATACATATTTCTATTCAAAGTGGTCATTATGGCTTGATCTTCATCATTTGTCTCATTACCATCATAGTTGTCATTAGTATCTTTCCTCTCAAGCCTTCGTGCATTAGGGAGGTTTTGTGTTTGTCTTGCTTGTAAATTATCTATAGTAACCTCTTGCTTCTCGATCTTATCTTTTATCTCTTCAAAACATAGTGAACATTCGCTCAAAGTGCTTTTGCATAGCTTGTATTGTGAATGAATTCAATAATACCTCGTCTCCACTCACACCTTTAGTTTATATTGTGAATGAATTCACTTGTACCTTGTCTCCACTCACACCTTTAGAAGTCATATTGAAAACTAGAAAAAGAATGTTAGAAATATTCTCTCAACACTCCCTTTCGTGTTTCTCTCAATTAATGCCACTCAACTCACGTGTTTACATAATTTATTTTTGGCTTTTCACTATAATGGTGTAGGAAGATGGACCTAGATATGTATCTTAAGTTGTGATAGAAAATGAAATTATTTTTTGAGTGCCATAACTTTTTTTAAGAAAAGAAAGTCAAATTGGAAGCCTCTGAATTTAGTGATTACTTGGTTACTTAGTGAGATCAATAGATTGGAAGAAAAGCCCTATGCATCATAACTTTCATCTTTTCCAAAGTATTGACTGGTGGCTCCTAGTTTGGTTATTAAGTTTCTTATCTTAAAAAAATTACAGTGTTTAAACACTAACTCCACTTTCCATTCCTACTCTAGATACATACTGATGGAAACGAAGCTAGGGACATACAAAGGATGGTGCAATCCAGTTCAACAAATTTTGATGATATATTACACATTGGTGGAGGTCCAAAAACTTGGCGAAAGCTAAAAAAATGAGAGAAGATTTTAAAGGACAGATTGAAGATGTTTAGGCTAAACAAGCAATAATAGAAGTTGATTTGTGCTTAGAGTGATCAATCAGCCATATCACCTTAATTCACACATTAAATAGGCCTAATTAGTTGTTTATTTGGCCTAATTAGAATGCTATTTTATTTTGATGATTTTAGGAGATCTTTGACTGAATTGGGCTACCTAAAAGTCCACTTTCTATATTTAGCTTGAGGATTTAGTTTCGAAAAGGCTTTCCTAAATCTTAAGGCTTTCCTTATTTTTAGGAATAAATCATTTCTAGCAGCTTGATTAGGATTTTCTTTAGCTTGTATAATCATCATATTTGGACAAGAATTTAGATTGGGATTGTTTTTTTATGAAATTAGTGAGGTTATTCACTTTGTTGGTTCTTTACTGAACTTGGAACTTATAAAGGATATTCCATATGGTGTTCATCTGACTTATCACTCTCAATCTCTTCTTTTCCTAAAGTGTGGTGTCAATATCCTTCTTTATAACTTTGGTTTGCTATCTTGTCTAGTTTCATCTTTGTTTCATCTCCTTTTCTTTGCTATCTTGTCTAGTTTCATTTTTTAAGCTCTTAGCCTTATCCTATTTTCTTTGTTCCTCAATCTACTTGAGTTGTTTGGATAAGTTGGGTGCATTGTAAGGTAATCGCTTTTGATCAAAGTTTCTTTAGTTCCTTAAAGAACTAATTTAAGTGAGTTAAGTGGTAAAAGGCATAAGTGATTATATTCTAGTTAAAAGCCTTAAAAGAGTGAAACGATTATTGAGTGAAACACTTTGAGCACATTCAAACAGCTAAACTTTGCGTCAACACTTAGAGCACATATAGGTTAGATTTGGTGAAATCTTGGATAAGATGGAAAGACAAGATGCTTCCATTACTGCTTTGCAAAGGAACCAAGTTTGTGAAGTTTCAATTATGCAATGACAAGAAAGGTAATAATTCCATGTTGAACATGAGGAGGAAGATGGTAGTGATGATTTTAATATAGGAGAGGCCAATAACATATTTCATCAAAATAAAGGTGGTTGAAGAAGAAAATGGATAGATTATTATGATCGAAACTTGGGAAACATTAAAATTAAGGTTCTGTCATTTTAGGGCAAGAATGACACTAATGCATACTTACAGTGGGAGAAGAAATTAGAGTTGTCCTTTGATTGAAGCAAGTACTTTGAAGTGAAAAAGGTAAAACTTGCTATTGTTGAGAGGCCAATAACATATATTGGTCAAAATAAAGATGGTCAAAGAAGACAAAGGATAGATCATTATGATCGAAACTTGGGAAACATTAAAATGAAGATTCCACCATTTGAAGGCAAGAATGATACTAATGCATACTTAGGGTGGGAGAAGAAAGTGGAGTTGTCCTTTGATTGACACAACTATTTTGAAGTGAAAAAGGTAAAACTTGCCACTGTTCAGTTTACTGACTATGTTATTGTTTGGTGGGATCAACTTGTTTTAACTAGGAGATAAAATTATGAGAGGCCAATTAAAACTTGGGAGGAAATGAAGGATATTATGAGGAGAAGATTCGTTCCATCTCACTATTATAAGTGTAACATCCCGTTTTCAGAGAACGGGTCGGACCAGAGAAACGGGTCCAAGTGTGGTAAATTAACACATCTCATGC
>JAOQMS010012460.1:0-16478 GCA_027563885.1 Erythroxylum longipes
AAAAAAAGGGTATACCGATTTATGTTTAGTGAATGATCAGTGTTAAGTGATGTGTTAAGTGATGTGACATGCCACCCTTGCGGGGCACAGATTCGGATATCACTGTCGATATCGGGTTCAGGTTTTGCGGGAGTGGGGTGTTACAGTCCAACACCAACAAAATCACGGGACCAAACTTCTTGGATTGGCTACAAAATTTGAGAATTGTACTCAAATCTAAAAAACTAGGATATGTCCTAGATGAACCACTTCACGATTCCCCTACTGCTGATGCATCAGATGAAGATCAGAAAGCTTATAAGAAGTTACTGGATGATAGTGAGTTGGTTAGCTATATAACCCTAGCCTCTATGTCACTAGAACTGTAAAGGAAACATGAGGTTATGGATGCTCATACCATAATCTACCATCTGAGGGAATTTTTTGATGAGCAAGCTCGGTCTGAAAGGTTCGATACCTTGAGGTTACTTTTTCGTTCAAATATGGCTGAGGGATCATCTCTAGTGCAGTATACGCTGAAAATGAATGGATATATTGAAAGGTTCGGTTGTTTAGGTTTCATTATGGATCATGAATTAAGTATAGACTTGATTCTAACTGGTTTGACTAACAGTTATTCACAATTTGTGCTTAATTATCGGATGAACCAAATATTCATAATGATACTTGAGCTGATTAATCTGCTCAAAATAGCTGAGCAAATAGTCAAGAAGGACAGTAAGGCTATGATGCTAGTGGACTTCTGGCTCTTGAAAGAAGAACCAAAAGAAGAAGAAGAACTCTAAGAAGCCAGTGGGAAGTGTAACCAAGAAGAAGGCAAAGGAGATAGTACCAAAGGGGATATGCTTCCATTGCAACAAGGAAGGACATTGGAAGAGGAACTGCAAAGCTTAGTTGGAGTCACTGAAGCAGAAGAAGGCATTGGATGCCCTACTGTCTACTTCAGGTAAGATATTTGTCATTGAGGTTAATACTATTTTTGATTATAACATATGGGTATTAGATACCAGATGTGGCTCACACATATGTGTTGATATGCAGGGTCTCAGGGATAGTAAACCGCTCAAGAAGGGAGAGATGGTCCTACGTTCGGGAAATGGAGCAAGAGTTACTGCATTAGCTGTAGGGACATATGTTTTATATCTTCCTAGTGGGCTAGAGTTAATTTTGGAAAAATGCTATTATGTACCCGTTGTGACTAAAAACATTGTTTCTGTTTCATGCATTAATAAAGAAGGATTTCATTTAACTTTTTCAATCAATGGTTGTCCAATTAAGTTGAATGAAATGTTGTACGGTACTGCTATATTGTGTAATAGAATTTACATATTAGATATGTTCAATCCAATTTTAAATATCAATGACAATAAAAGACAAAAATGAGATAACTCAAAATCATCTTATTTATGACATTGTCGGCTTGGCCATATAAGTGAAAAATGCATGATTAAGTACACAAAACCACCTCTGGCATGAATGTACATTGGACCACATACATCCGAATGTATTAAGTCTAATAACCCATTCATTCGTTCACCTTTTCCTTTAAAAGGTAATTTAGTCATCTTGCCTAACAAGCAAGATTCACATGTGTGTCATATGATTCATAATCAAATGAATATAAGTGGATTAACACACAAACTCTTTGATATTTAATTATCCAACTTATGAACCTTTCCATAGACAATTACCGTGCAATTCATCATCTCACCATACTATACCCCACTTGGTTCAGAGTATGGGCTATGTGTCAACTCCGACTAGACTGACTATGTCACATCTAGTCCAAGTGATGTTAGTTTTTGTCCTGGGTTTTCATTACTCTTATGTGTCATTGAAGACTCTCTTTATGACATATAACTGCTCTGGCCAGAGACTCGCGAGTAATGACCCCGACAAGAGGTCGTGGGTATCTTCTCTTTCTATCAGGAGTGTTGAACCCTTTATTGGCTACCTAATTACCTTTGAATACCAATAGTTGTACCCAATCACCTCCGTAAGAGTGACCTCGTCTTGATGTAACAAGGAATGATGTCAAAGCACATGATTAGTATCCAAGATATCCTTGAGTAACTCAAGTCCAAGGACATTGCACCATTTCTATGATGAGATTAATCATTGACATTCGATAGATCATCCATATGACAATCTCATAGCAGGTCATCCAATATACTCACTACCCTTAGTAAGCATTGACATATTAACTCTAAATATCTCATGCTTACAATTTATGAGATCCACTGCTTGATCAAATCAAGGAGTATAATATGTGCTAGTCTATCTAGATTAATAATGTCTTGTCTTATTAATCCTATGAATAGGGATTATTTAGATACTAACATAATTGCACATGATAAGAATCTCATTATCTTGATGGTTGTTCAATTAAGTTAAATGAAATGTTATATGGTACTGCTACATTGAAGCTGAAGCTGAAGCTAATACTAAACTACTTCAATCCTAATATTTGTCCAATCTTAGTTGGTATAAACAAATCATACTAAAATTGTTTAATGATATCAATATGTGCTTAATACTAATCACCATACAAGTTTTGGTAATTAAAGGATAACCCCTCCATCTTGTATCTCATGTATAATACAAAAGAGATTGTTATAGTTTGTCCTGTCACAGACAAATAAGAATTGAGTTTCTTATCTTATGCTTTTTCATGAATAGAATCTCACATATACTGCTAAAATAAATGTGTTAATTTAGATAATTTTGTTTTGAGAATCACTTAGAATTATTATGTAACACCCGGTATTTGATTTACCTGATACAGCGGAAAAAAATCGGTATTTAAGACTAATGTCATTAAAACTAGGACAGTGAATTATAATTTTTTATGAAATAAAATTAATGATATTTGACACTTTTTGGGTCGTCACAGGAAATTGTACGAGCGGATTTAAAGAACCAGTACAAGAGGGGCATTTTTGTAAATAATGAAAAGAGTGGTTTATAGAGGAAGCTAAGTACAAATAAGATAAAACATTTGTCTTCCTTCTCCCTCACTTAGCCGAATTCACCATGGAAGCTCCTCTCTCAAATTCTTCAAGCTTTGTAACAAGAAAATGAAGGAGAATCAAGTCGATCAGTCGATACAAAACAGTAAACTTCAGTCCCGACACTTGATTCTATCGATTGGAATTTAGTTTCTCACTTTCTTTTGCCATAACTATGAAACCCACTTGATGAAATTTGTGGGTTTGATAATTTTGATGATGGATTATTATTCTTTTATGCCTAATGACTGATTAACATGAGGAGATTTTCATTTTTTATGGTGATTTGGGCCTAAACCAAAACCTAGGGTTTTGGAGTTCAAAGCTACCAGGGGAGGCAGATTCATAGGTCATTCTTATACAATTTGTTTGAGCTGCTTAAGGTATGAATTTGAAGAAAATAAAAACATGAAAGTTGTAGATATAGGTGTCTAATATATCCCTGAATTTTTTTTAAGAATTTAGGGTGATCCAAAAAGAGATATAAGTCCCAAATCGAAACTAGTTCGGAATACTAATGGGATTGAAACAAGAAATGAAAGTTAATTGTTTGAGGACTGTAGAGTCAGAATTGGATAATGAGTTCTTCTCATGAAATGCTAGAAAATGTGTCATCTAAACACTGTATAAAGTGAATTTTAATTGGACGAGTATCCTGTGAGATATGGATAAATAAGAGAAGGGTGTTACTGACCTTAGTGACATAGAAGAGAATAGAAACAGGACAGCATTAGAAAAATCACAATAAATCCAAATTACACCTTTTTTAATCCGTCTTTGGATATGTTATATCCATATGATTCCATTAAAAATGGAAATTTGAATCACCTCAATTGGATAAGAAATGAATAAGTGATAATGATTTTAGTCAGGAAGGGTCAACTCGTGACAGAATATTAAGACTAACTGTAAATGGGATATTTGAAAGCCTTAAAGACCGAATTAGAAAATGGTCAAAAAAGAAAAAAAAATGTGAATTTATTTTTTAACTAGACGTATGGAAATTTTGAAAACATTTGACCTATGTAGAAAAAGTTATGCCTTCGCAAATGAGACCTACGCGGATGAATCAGTGAAACCGAATAGGTTTAAGCATGATTAAGCTAATCAAGACATAAAGAAACAGGTACTCAAAATTGTGAACTAAGTTTGGACATAATGAAGTCCAAGACTCCTAATTTCAAGGGAAAATTGGCTTGAAACCAATTTGACCATTATAGCAGAAAATATAAATTTATAATGATATATGTTAAGAAATGAGATTTATGTAAGAATGACTAATGCGAGTATATGTAATTTTTATGCATGTTACCCAATAGCTTGTGAAAGCGAACGAGGAATAGAACTAGAAGTTGTACCTAGTACCTCTCAAGTTCAAGAAAATTAGAAAAGATATCAGAACCCTTGAGATAGTCGAGGTGAGTATAATCATGCTACTATACTTGTGTAGTAATCCTTTTTTTATCTTGCGGCCTGTTGAATTGTTATCGAATCTGTATGAATTATTTGATATATGAATCCAAGTGATTGAGTCTAGCATGTTGTATGCCAGATTGGCAAGATGATATTCAGATTCTTTGCATCTTCTGGTTCCCTTGTTATGTTAAACCTATTAATTGCAATTATTTGATGAATCATGTTTTTCTTGTTAGCCATGATTGATAAGTTCATAGGATACCCAGCTGATGGAGTATATTATTAGACCATGTGCATATAGGTAACCAGCAGGTGATAGGTCAGATCCGGGTCCTACCTGGAGAGGGCAGGCCTCCAGGGGTAAGGTTAGGCCAACCTTGTCTAGAATCAGAAAAGGGGAGATACGTCGTACTAACATGCCTTTATCTCTTCCTAAGAAATTCAAAAAATCAGAACTCAAAAATGAAAAATCAGAACTTAGAAATGAGAAATGAGAAATCAGAACTAAGAAATGAGAAAACTCATAATTAGAAATCCTGTGAAACTCTACCAAAGAAAAGAACCCAGAACTCAGAAAAGAATTCAAAAACCAGATTCATTTTATAATAGAACAATTCATATTGAGATTTATTATTGATACCCATGTGATTGTGGCATTTGAAATTACTACCTATTTATTTATTGATACCATGTATTGTTGTTTAGAACCACAGACCATTCTTATGAAGCTAGCCTTGTGTGACCTAGCCTCATAAGCATGGTAGCATGTTTATATCTCACTGAGTCTTGTTGTAGACTCACCTCTCACTATTATCATTTCAGGGGATTAGCAGATCATACTAGAGAGAAATCCAAGCCTTTTGAGACTCGCTTGGACAAACAGACAAGTATTTTTTTTTGGCAAGATGTTAATTGCAGATGCTTATAACTGCTCCATAGTTTGTTATAATCATATGTACATGATACATGTATAGATATGCTATGTTATTGAGAATGATGTCAGTTGATGATACGAGATGATCATAGATTGATAGATTATAAGTAGATAATGTATGTTAGAATTACAAATTTAGATCCTTACTTCATTCAAAACTGTTAAGCAGGTATATGGATAATTAATCAGACAAACGAATGGGCCGGATTTTCAATAGAATATATAAAAGTTAGGCTTACCATGGGTGGCATTAAGCCTACCCATTCCCTAGTGCCAACATGGCCCAAAAGGCGGGTCGTGTCAGAGGGTATCAGAGCCAAAGGTTTCGTAGCCAAAGGTTTCATAAGAGTAAGTATGTGTGCGGGAATAAGAAGTATAATGTATAGGCTACTAACCATACAACGAACCCTAAACACATCAAAGGTATTTTCAAATACCTTCCCAGTCCTAAGAAGCCTAATAAAATAGAGATGAAGAGAATGTTGAAAAAGCATAGTGGATGAGAATAAAATATGTATATGTATATGATATGATACATGCATATGATATTATTGCATGAGCATGACACCATGGAGCATAAGATCTGCATCATGCCAATCGCATGTTTCTTTGACAAATCATTATATCTTAATGATTTTAATTTTCTCCATAATAGAGATGCCTCCTAGAAGAAGAACACCTCCTTAAAGAGGATGAGGTCGTCCTAGAAGGAGGGAAATTCCAATCGCTGTACCTGATGTCGAATCCGTACAACAAGAATAACAAGAAGAAAGATCTCCACCCAGAGCTAGGACGAGATCAAAAATAGAAAACGAACCTGAACTCCTAGCCGCTCAAAAGGAAGATGATAGAACCTTACAATAAAGAATAGAAGCCTTAAAAGCAGAGAATTGACCTTAAGAGAAATGCAAGAGGTTCTATAATTGAGAGAAAAAGTAAGCACACTTAGAGAAAGAGAGAGAGAGAGACTTTAGAGTGTACCTGAAGTTGCTCCAGCACCACCACAGCCAGTGCAAATGCCGAGAGGATTACCTAGGCGAGCTTTAGATGATGAAGGGGTAAGTATCAATGATTTCTTGAAATTACAAACCCCTGAGTTTGGTGGTGAGAGACATGAGGATCCCAAGAGTTTATTAATTATACTGAGAAAATGGTTCGAAGATTCACCTACTCTGATGCACAGATCATAGAATTAGTGGGGGTTAAATTGACAAAGAATACCTGGGAATGGTTCCAAAGGAATATCGAGGTTCAATTATATGGTGGGAGTTCTCAGACCTGGGAATTCTTTAAACATGCATTAATTGCTGAGTTTATTTCTCCATATGAAAGACAAAATCGAGCCCTACAATTTGAAAGGATCAGACAAAGCTTTGGTATGAGTGTAGATGATTATGCAAGTGAATTTCTACGCTTATGCAAATTTGCTAAAGCAATAGTACCTACTGAAGCTGCAAAAATGGAAAGATACAAGTTAGGACTCATACCTTCCTTGTATGGTGCTGTTGTAGCTATAGAGTTCCCCAATTTGTCGAGGTTGATTGATAAGACTCGACAAGTGGAAGCAAAGTTTAAAGAGCGGAGAGCAGAAAGAGAATTGAGGAAGAAAGCTAAAGGCCAGAGCAGTAGAGGTCGTAGAGAAAGAGATAGCTCTCAGATGAGACAAATAAAACAAACAATATAGTCTGCTCCTCCAGAACTACAAAGAGGGGGTCAAGGCAGAGGAAGAAATCCAGGTGCGTTTGTATTGTCAGCACCTAGTGGTACACAGAACCTAGCTAAAAATATATCACAGCAACCTCCAGCACAGCCACAGACTAGAACTGCTTGTAATGCCTGTGGGAAAAATCATCACAGACCTTGTAGACTCGGGTTTATAGGTTATTATAGATGTAGACAACAAGGGCACTTCATTAAAGACTACCCAACGCCAGAAAACCAAGCAGCTCCACCCCCAATTTCACAAACTACTATGCAGATAGACAGACCTGTTAATAGAGGCCCAGCTGGTAGAGGTAGACCTCAAAGGCCAAGCTTCCACCCAGAATACGGGGCAAATTCCAACACCAGCCCTAGTAAATAGAGGTCAGGGGAGGGTGTTTGTTGTAAATCCCCAAGAAGCACAGGCCTCTAATACAGCTGTAACAGGTAATCCTACACAAACCTGTTGATATTCAATTAAATTGCATAAAATTTCTATGCTCTGTTATGACAAAAGATATGATTTTTCTTTAATTATGATGATAAAACAATGTTGATATTGGTATAATCCTTATCCAGAATGAGAACGCTAAAGTGCTATTTGACTCGGGTGCCACTCATTCATTTATGGTGCCGAGTTTGGCCAGAAAGCTAGATAAAGAGAGAAAATTAATGAAAGATCCTCTATTCATAGTTACACCCTTAGAGGAAACTATCGAAGTGAAATATGTTTGCCCCTCATATGTAGTGGAAATAGAGGGTGAAAATTTATGGCATACTTGATCGACATCTTGGGTATGGATTGGTTATCAAATCACCATGCTACAATGGATTGTTATGCCAAATGAATTATAATTAGGCCTGATCGAGAAACAAAAGTGTTATATCAGGGTGACCAAATTAGGTTTCCTGTTAACAAAATGTTAGCTATGTAGGCCCAAAGACTTCTAAGAAAGTGATGTCAAGGGTATGTAGCTCATGTTAGGGATACCAAAAGGAAGATCAGTGAGTTACAGCAGATCCCTATAGTAAGGGATTTTCTAGACGTGTTTCTAGAAGATTTGCTTGGATTACCACCAGAAAGAGAAATAGAATTTAATATAGAACTCCTTCCTGGTACAAACCCTATCTCAATTAATCCATACAAAATGGCACCTATAGAACTGAAAGAGTTAAAGTTGCAGTTGCAGGATTTGCTTGATAAGGGGTTTATTAAACCCAGTAGTTCACCGTGGGGTGCACCAGTGTTATTTGTTAAGAAGAAAAATGGATCCCTACGGTTATGCATAGATTATAGGCAGTTAAATAAAGTAACTATTCAAAATAAATACCCTCTTCCTCAGATTGATGATCTGTTTGATCAATTACAGGGAGCAAGTTATTTCTCTAAGATTGATCTCAGATCCTGGTATCATCAATTGAGGATCCAAAAAGAGGATATGCATAAAACTGCTGTTAGAACCAGATACAAACATTATGAATTCCTGGTGCTTCCTTTTGGTTTAACGAATGCACCAGCAGCCTTTATGGATATGATGAATAGAATCTTTAAGCCATATTTGGATAAATTCATTGTGGTTTTCATTGATGACATATTGGTATATTCCAGGAGCCAAGAAGAACATGAAAAACACTTGGCAATAGTGTTACAAACCCTTAGAGATAATCAGTTATATGACAAGTTGGCAAAGTGTGAGTTCTGGCTCGATAGAGTTAGTTTCCTGGGTCATATAGTTAGTAAAGAAGGGATTCAAGTAGATCCTCAAAAGGTGGAAGTAGTATCTAATTGGCCTAGACCTACTAATGTTACCAAAATACAAAGTTTCTTAGTTATGGCCAGTTATTACAGACGATTTGTAAAAGATTCTTCCAAGATAGCTGCTCCACTGACAAGGTTAACACGGAAACAAGTGAAATTTGAGTGGGATGATTCCTGTGAACAAAGTTTCCAAAAGCTTAAGAAATGTCTCACATCAGCTCTAGTGTTAGCATTGCCTTCAGGGCAAGGTGATTATGAGATATATTATGATGCCTCCAAAATTGGTTTACGCTGTGTATTGATGCAGAATCGGAGGGTAATTGCCTATGCTTCCAGACAATTAAGGAAACATAAAGTAAACTATCCTACCCATGATCTAGAAATGGCAGCCTTGATATTTGCATTAAAAGTTTGGAGACACTATTTATATAGTGAAAAGAGTTAAATAAATACAGATAATAAGAGTCTTCAGTACATTCAACAACAGAAATAGTTGAATTAGAGACGGAGACAGTGGATTGAGTTACTGAAGGATTATGACTATCAGAACTTGTATCACCCGGGTAAAGCCAATGTAGTGGCTGATGCCCTGAGTAGAAAATCAATGGGGAGTTTGTATCATATCCCCATTCAAAAGAAAAAGGTAGTTAAAGATTTAAATGGGTTATTGAATATGGGATTGCACTTAGAAGTATCTGATTCTCAGGTATTACTTGCTCAGTTCTAGGTGAAACCCAATTTAATTGATGAGATTAAAATTGCCCAAGACAGTGATCCTAAGCTAGCCAAATTGAGAATAGCTGTATAGGATGGTAAGGTGACAGAGTTCAATATAGAGCATGGAGTATTGAAATGTGGTGGCAGGTTATGTGTACCTGACATAAATGGGCTAAAACAAAGAATTGTACATGAGGCACATTATACACCCTATAGTGTTCACCCCAGAACTACCAAGATGTACCATGATGTTAAAGGTATATATTGGTGGCTGGGTATGAAGAAAGATGTAGCCCAGTTTGTATCCTCCTATTTAATTTATCAACAAGTAAAATTTGAACATTAGAAACCCACTGGACTACTACAGGAGCTACCACTACCCGAGTAGAAATTGGAGCGGATTACCATAGATTTTGTGGTTGGGCTACCAAGAACACCTAAGGGGAATGATTCTATTTGGGTTGTAGTTGACAGACTCCCCAAGTCAGCCCACTTTATAGCAGTTAAAACCACTTATAGTGCAGATCAGTTAGCCCAGTTATATGTTAACAAAATTGTGAAGTATCATAGAGTGCCAGTGTCTATTTTCTGATAGAGGAACACAGTTCACTTCTAGATTCTAGAAAAAACTACAAGAAGCCATGGGTACACAGCTAAAATTCAGTACAGCCTTCTACCCATTGACTGATGGATAATCAGAGAGAACCATCCGGTCACTCGAAGACATGTTAAGAATGTGTGTCTTAGACTTTGGTGGAGATTGGGAACGTCATTTGTCTTTAATAGAAGTTGCTTACAATAATAGCTACCATTCCACCATTGGGATGGCACCTTACAAGGCATTGTATAGCAGAAAGTGTAGATCTCCACTATGTTGGACAGAAGTAGGAGAGAAACAATTAGAAGGACCAAAACTAATTCAAGAAACATTTGCAAAAGTTCCTCTGATACAAGAAAGATTAAGAATGGCCTTCAATAGGCAAAAGAGTTATACAGATTCTAAGAGGAGGGATGTACAGTATGAACCAGGTGATCAAGTTTTCTTAAAAGTCTCTCCTATGAAAGGTGTAGTCAAATTTGGAAAGAGAGGGAAGCTAAATCCTAGATATATTGGACCATTCGAGATCCTTTAAAGGGTTGGAAATGTGTCATATAGGTTGGCTTTACCTCCTCATCTTAGCTACGTGCATCCAGTTTTCCATATATCAATGTTAAGAAAGTACATTCCAGATCCTTCTCATGTATTACAAACCCCAAAAGTGGAAATAGTAGAAAATCTTTCTTATGTTAAGAAAGTACATTCCAGATCCTTCTCATGTATGACAAACCCCAAAAGAGGAAATAGAAGAGAATCTTTCTTATGAAGAAACTCTAGTTGCCATCATGGACAGACAAATTAGAAAATTTCGAAACAAAGAGATTTCAATGATTAAAGTCCAATGGCAGAATCAAAGAGTTAAGGAATGTACATGGGAAATAAAAAGAATCAATGAGAACCAGATATCCACAGTTGTTTCCCCAATAAGGTAAATTTCTAACATTCGTGGCCGAATTTTCAATAATAGGCCAACCTTGTCTAGAATCAGAAAAGGTTAGATACACCGTACTAATATGCCTCTATCTCTTCCTAAGAAATTCAGAAAATCGGAACTCAAAAATGAAAAATCAGAACTCAGAAATGAGAAAGCTCAGAATTAGAAATCCTTTAGAACCCTACCAAAGAAAAGAGCCCACAACTCAGAAAAGAATTCAGAAACCAGATTCATTTTATAATAGAATAATTCATATTAAGATTTATTATTGATACTTATGTGATTGCCGCATTTGAAAATACTACTTGTTTATTTATTGATACCATATATTGTTGTTTAGAATGCCACAGACCATTCTTGTGAAGCTAGCCTTGTGTTCACTGAATCGTGTTGTAAACTCACCTCTCACTATTATCATTTCAGGGGATTAGCAGATCGTACGAAAGAGAAATCCAAGCCTTTTGAGACTCACTTGCATAAACAGACAAGTAATTTTTTTTTGGCATGATGTTAATTGCAGATGCTTATAGCTGCTCCATGGTTTGTCATAATCATATGTACATGATACATGTATGGATATGCAATGTTATTGAGAATGATGTCAATTGATGATATGAGATAAACATAGATTGACAGATTATAAGTAGATAATGTATGTTAGAATTACAGATTTAGATCCTTACTTCATTCAAAACTGTTAAATAGGTATATGGATAATTAATCAGACAAACAAATGGGTCACGCCAGATTTTCAATAGAATAATTACCGCATTTGAAATTACTACTTGTTTATTTATTGATACCATTTATTGTTGTTTAGAATGCCACAGACCATTCTTGTGAAGCTAGCCTTAGCCTTGTATTACCTAGCTTCACAAGCATGGTAGCATGTTTATATCTGATTAAGTAGTGTTGTAGACTCACCTTTCACTATTATCATTTCAGGGGATTAGTAGATTGTATAAGAGAGAAATCCAAGCCTTTTGAGACTCGCTTGGATAAACAGACAAGTAATTTTTTTGGCATGACGTTAATTGCAGATGCTTATAGCTGCTCCATGGTTTGTCATAATCATATGTATATGATACATGTATAGATATGCTATGTTATTGAGAAAGATGTCAGTTGATGATATGAGATGATCATACATTGACAGATTATAAGTAGATAATGTATGTTAGAATTACAGATTTAGATCCTTACTTCATTCAAAACTGTTAAGTAGGTATATGGATAATTAATCTGACAAACAAATGGGTCATACTAGATTTTCAGTAGAATATAGAAAAGTGAGGCTTATTACAGGTTTTGATGGCATTAAGCCTACCCATTCCCTAGTGCCAACACAGTCTAAAAGGCAGGTCGTGTCAATATATCTAAACTTACTACGGGTTTTGGTGGCATTAAACCTACCCATTCCCTAGTGCCAACATGGTCCAAAATGCGGGTCATGTCATATTATAAAATATGTCCAAGTTCACACAAAGTGTTTCATCCAACTAGCAATTGATTTGGTGGAGAGGCAAGGGGACTGATTTAATAGTGAGGAGAACTTCTAGGCAACTAGAGGGGGTAGAGTACAAGAAGGGGGCACTAGAGGAGGACTATAAGTGACTGGCTGGTGACGACAAGGAGACACATGAGAGGAGGAGGCTACAATGATTGAGTGATAGTGATTGAAGAAGGAACAAGCAAATGCGAGGGCTTATACTAGTTTTTCAGTCCATACCTTTTTCTTTTTCCTCTCCTTGCTCCATCTCGAGGCATTCCTTTGCTTTTATAATTTAAGTTTTCAAAAAAGATTTATTCCTCATCATTTTAAGAGTCATTAGTATTTATAAATAATTCTCGTGTTTATAAATACTAAAAATTAGTATTTATCACTATTATAAATAATAAATTTATTTTTATAAATTTATTTTAAAAATTATTTTTTATACAGAGAGTAAACTTGGCATATCTTATGTTTGATGACTGGTAAAATTTATGTAGACAGGGTTGCATCCTTGTAGGTTGAATTCCTGAGAAAAGAGGTTTGGAGGGCTCCCATCAGAATTGGCATCCGATATTAGTAAAACATTTCAAATTGAAGATTCTTAGCATTGTGATATTTGTGCTTGTAGATTCTTAGCATTATGCATATTTAGGAGATTTTTGAGTCTAAGGATGGCCCTTGTGTAAGGATGACACGTACAACTTGAGAAATGGTGAGCAAAACTTTGCAACTATTAGGTATAAGCAGAAATTTGCAACATATCAGTTATATTTGTCTTGCAATTTTCTTAAAATTGTCTTCTAAACTTATATCTCCTAACGAAGATATGTATTTTTAAATGATATTCTTTTCTTTTATTTAATTTTTATCATTATTATGATTTTATTCAAAAAAAATTTCATATTTTATGTTTATTTGACTTTTTAAAATATCTTCATGTTACATTTGCATGTGGGTAAGGCTGCATACTATCAGACCTTCCTAGACCCTTCCTTAGTGTGGGATTCAACTGGGTGATGATGATGATGAACATTTCCTTATTTAGTAAAGATGGCTATTAATAATCACTAAATTATTCTCACCTACTTAGTCCTATTTTTTCTTGATCTTTATTTCTCACCATTTTTCTACATTTTTTTCCTCTCTCCTTTAGTTTTTCATTTTCGTAACATAACTTTGTTTTCAATTTCTACCATCTTTTCTTTAGTTTTTCTAGCTATTTTTCTTGAGTCTCTCTTATATGTGTTACGTGCATTCCTCCTTTATATATCATTGGATCTCCTTTTGTTGTTATTTATTTTTCTTTTTGTCTTTTTGTGTTTTCGATTTTATTGTTTTATTTATTTTCTTTTCTTTTATCCTATTCTTTAACAAATTAAAACTATTTAATATAAAATTAAAACAAACAATAATATAAAATTAGTAATTAAATTTAATTAGTTATAATTAAAACTATTTGGTAGAATTAGAAATATTTGTCTATAATTAGAATTTAACTAGAACTAGTCGAAAGAAATTCGAAATGGACAAATGTAATTAACCATAACAAAATGAAATCTTGGCATAAATTAGATATGATAAATTGTAATCAAATTAAAATGGATAAAATTTAGAACAAATATGAAAAACTAACTAAATATAAATTAAAATAAATTGAATGTGATTATATATAATTAAAACTAAAAGGATTTATCAAACATGTTTAAAGATAAATTGATGCAATCATACGTAATAAAAAATATTGAATGCCTTTTAACCGTAATCAGAATTGAATTATATTTGAAAGAATGCGACAAGAAAAAAATAAAAATGAAGATATTCAAGTAAAATTAAATATATTATTATATTGATATTGTATGAACATAGAACTCTTGAGAAAATTTAAAATATAAAGAATTTGGACAAAACTAACTAAAAATTGAGCAAATTTTGAGTATCAACAATCATCAACTTTGGTTCCCATGCTTTCGAAAATGACTTAAGGAGATATTCCTTACCATCTTGACATTTAGAAAAGTCTTACCAGGTCCTTTCAAGGCATCTATGATATCAACAAATCATGTATATAAATAAGAAATGCTTTCGTCATACTTTACGCAAAACAATTCATATTGATAAATTAGAAATGCTTATTATATTCTCCTCGACTGTATTTGTACCCTTGTATGGAAAGGTGGGAAAAGGAATTGATCTGGGCCTTTCCTCAAAATAGATAAAGCTCATTTTAACTGCACTTTGGGCTTGAGGTCCTATCGTAGCTTGATCGAACCCAAACTTAACATTGTCATGTTAAAACTCAAAGCTTTTCAGTCCAACTTGAAGCCTGATTAGGCTTAGGCTTAGGCCTAACTTGAGCTTGATTGAGCTTCAAGCCAGGATTAAGTAATAAAAAGAAAATTGGACCAAGCCTAGGCATTGGCCCCCGTGATCATGAGTATGTCAATTATCACGAGCAATTTCACATACTGAGACTCTACTAAACTCATTTTTACTTTAAATGTAAAACACACACATACGTATATTTTATACATACATTTTTTAATTTTATAGCTATGTACGATCTTAAACTAAAAAAAGAATTGAAAATGAATTTTCTATATGGTGAACTTAATTAATCGATAAGTATTAACTTAAGGAGTGAATTCATATGAAATAACTTTAGAATTTATTTGAAAAGTTCTTATATAAGTTGAAATAGTTACACATGTTTTCATATAAATGCTTTAATTTACTTAAGATTTATTAAAATTAGTCATAATATTTTTTTTTTGAAAGATAAGTAATTTGCATTAAAGAATAAGTTTAGTACACCAACAAAACTAATACATCTAAACCAAGGAGCTCCATGACAGTGTCACATAATTATTTGCTCAAAACAGGAAATAAGTTAATAGTTTAGTAATCTTACAAGTGCAATCTTTCCATCATTTATAGAGTAATTTTACTTCGTAGATCTCTAGCTATATTGCAACAAGCTGATGTGAAGTAGAATCTTATTGTAAGTTTTATTGTTGTTCATCGGTTCAAGCTCCGAACAATCTTCTGTTCTTTTCCTTCCAAATGTAATAGATCACAACCGCAATTTGACCAGCTTGAAGTCATCCTTTTTATGCAATTTGAGCTTAGATGCCCATATAACTATCTCTAACCAGTCATTTAAACTACAATGGACTCCAAGGTGAGAAGAGATTATGTACCAAAGTTGTGACGAGAAGTCACAATGGAAAATAGGATATTAATATTTTCTAAGTTATTCGAGCAAAGTTCACACTACTAGGAACACTAAATTTAATTGAATTTAGTAGGCAATCAATACCTAATAGCAAGTCAAAGTATGAATGAGTGAGCATGACTCAAACTTGAATCCCATACCAAACCTAACCATTTTACTTTTATCAAATTTGAGGTTCCCTACATCAGGTTCTTATAGGACCTCATTGTGAATTTTAGTGAATTGTCTACATTATAATGAATGATATCTGCAGTAAAGGAGTTCAAGGCATAGTTAAATAGCTTGATGATGATGTCAAAGAGTCCCCTACCATATTTTTAATAAATAAAGATCGATAAGAGTGTTTGTTTCCATTTTTGTTCTTGATTTTTTGTTTTTGTTTTCAAATTCAATATAAAAATCTGTTTGTTTGAGTTTTCAAAAGGTTTTGGTTTCTTTCAATTTTCAAAAATTATGAAAACTATAAAAAGTGGTTTTTATTTCATGTTTTTTTTGTAATCTGATTTATTATCATTTAAATATATATTATTTAATTATGTAATTATTAATCATTTAATTCAAAATTATATATTTAATAAATTAAAATTAGTTATCAATTTTATAATTATATATGTAATAATTAAATTTTTATAATTAAATTATATGTAATTAAATTTTAGTAATTATTAGTAAATATAATTAAAT
>JAOQMS010012481.1:0-16477 GCA_027563885.1 Erythroxylum longipes
ACACACTTCCCTTTCAATTAGTTTAATTTTGTTAGTTCTCCAAAGAACCAAAATCCCCTTCCTAACCAATTTAGTTGCATTTCATGACCTTTAGGCTAGCTTAGATCCATTTCATTAGGTTCCAATTAAGTGAGATGACCCAAGGTTGCATTCTATATTGCAATCCTTAGAATTCAACTTTTGATTCGACCTCCAAGGGTAAAACCGAAAGACGAAGCGGATCAAAAAAATAGGCACTTTCATTGAGAAAATTGACCATTGGTACAGCCGCTGGGCATCTTTGATGAGAAAACAACTAGTTGACATGGTTGCTGGGCTCCTTTGGTGAGGAAAACAACTTGTTAACATAGTTACTGGGCACTTTCATAGACAAAACACCCATTGGGACATCTTTTATAGGAAAAACAACCTGCTGGCATGGTTACTAGGGACCTTCAATGAGAAAACAGTTTGTGGGCACTTCTTTGTTGGGAAAAACAACAAGTTGGCATGGTCGATGGGCAATTTTGGAAAGTGAAACAACCTGTTGACATAGTCTCTAGCCACTTTTGGTGAGTAAACAACATATTGTATGGGTCGCTGTGAACCTTTGGTGAGAAAACAACGCATTGTAATGGTTACTGGGTAGCTTTGATGAGAAAACAACCAGTTCGTATGGTCGTTAGACACCTTTGGTAAGGAAAACAAACTGTTGGCATAATTGCTGGGCACCTTCGATGAGCAAAACAACCAGCAGGCATGATTGCTAGGCACCTTCGATGGAGAAAACAACCCATTAACATAATTGTTGGGCACTTTTGCTAAGAAAATTGGTCATTAGCATAGCCACTGGTCACCTTCGGGGAGAAAACAACTAGTTGACATGGTTGCTGAGCACCTTTGGTGAGGAAAACAACCCATTCACACAGTCGCTAGGCTCTTTAATTGATAAAACAATCCATCTTTGGGAAAAACAACCTGCCGGTATGGTTTTTAGGCACTGTCAATGAGAAAACAGTTTGTGAGCACATCTTTGGTGGGAAAAATAGTAAGTTCGCATAGTCAATAGGAACCTTTGGAGACTAAAAGAACCCATTGACACAATCTCTGGGCACTTTCAGTGAGTATACAACCTACTGTTTGGGCACCTTTGGTGAGAAAACAATGCATTATAATGGTCACTGGGCAACTTCAATAAGAAAACAACCAGCTTGCATGGTCGTTGGACACCATCAGTGAGGAAAAGAAACTTTTAACATAGTTGCTGGGCACCTTCGGTGAGTAAAACAACCAACTGGTATGATCACTAGGTGCTGTTGGTGAGGAAAACAACCCTTTCACACAGTCGCTGGGCACTTTCATCAACAAAACAACCTATTGGCACATCTTTGGTGGCAAAACAACCCACTGGTATGGTTGTTGGACACCTTCGATGAGAAAATAGTTTGTCAACACATATTTTATGGAAAAAACAACAAGTTGTCATGGTCAATGGGCATTTTTGGCGAGTAAAACAACACGTTGACACAGTTATTGGGCACATTCGGTGAGTAAACAACTTGGTTGGCACCTTTGGTGAGGAAACAATGCATTGTAATGGTCACAAGGCAACTTCGATAAGAAAAAACCAGTTTGGCATGGTCGTTGGACACCTTCGATGAAAAAATAACTAGTTTGCATGATCACTAAGCACCTTCGATGACAAAACAATCAGTTGGCATGATCACTGGGTACTTTCGGTCATTGACATAATGGCTAAGCACCTTCAGTGAGAAAAAACTAGTTGACATGGTCGTTGGGCACCTTTGGTGAGCAAAACAACCCCTTTCACACAGTCGGTGGGCACTTTGGTGAGAAAACAACTCATGGGCACATCTTTGGTGGATAAAACAAACCACTGGCATGGTTGTTGGGCACCTTCGGTGAGAAAACAGTCCATTGGCATAGTCACTGGGCACCTTCAGTGAGCAAAACAAACCGTTGACACAGCCTTTGGGCACTTTTGGTGAGTGAACAGCTCATTGTAACAGTCATTGGGCACTGTTGGTAGGAAAAAAGCTATTGTAATGGTCACTGGGTAGCTTCGATGAGAAAACAACCAGTTGACGTGGTTTTTTGGTACCTTTGGTGACCAAAACAAACCTTTCACGTAGTTACTAGGCACCTTCAGTGAGCAAAAAAACCTTTAGCGTTGCTGCTGGGAACCTCCGGTGAGCAAAACAACGAGTTGGTATGCTCACTGAGCACCTTTAGTAAGGAAAACAATTTGTTGACATGATAGTTGGGAATTTTCGATGAGAAAGAAACTAGTTGACATGGTATCTGGGCACCTTCCTTGAGAAAAAGAACCCATTCACACAATCATTATGCACTTTAATTGAGAAAACAACCCAATGGCACATCTTTGGTGTGTAAAACAATCGGCTTCCATTGTTGTTGGGCACCTTCGGTGAGAAAATAGTTCTTTAAGAAAACAACCAGTTGGGATGGTCGTTGGGCACCTTTGGTGAGCAAAACAACCCTTTGTTATAGTTGCTAGACACCTTCGGTGAGCAAAACAACCAGTTGGCAAGATCACTGGGCACCTTTAGTGAGGACAACAACCCGTTCAGACAATTGCTGGGCACTTTCAATGAGTAAACAACGCATTGCCATATCATTGGTGGGCAAAACAGCCCGCTAGTATGGTTGATGGTTACCTTTGGTGAGAAAATAGTCTGTGGGCACATCCTTGGTGGGCAAAACAACCAGTTGGCATGGTTGTTGTTTACCTTCAGTGTGCAGAACAAATCTTTGACACAGTCACTAGGCACTTTCGGTGAGTAAATAGCTTATTGTAACAATTGATGGGCACCTTTGGTAAGAAAACAACTTATTGTAACGGTCACTATGTAACTTCGATGAGAAAACAACCAGTTGGAATGGTCATTGGGCACCTTCAGTGAGTAAAACAACCCTTTGGCATAGTTGTTGGGCACCTTCGGTGAGCAAAACAACCAATTGGCATGATCGCTATGCACCTTTAGTGAGCAAAACAACCTGTTCATACCGTCGATGGGAATTTTCGATGGAAAAATTGCCTATTGGTATGGTCACTAGGCGCTTTGGTAAGAAAATAGTCTGTGGGCACATTTTTGGTGGGCAAAACAACTAGTTGGCATGGTCATTGGTCACCATCGGTAAGCAAAACAACCTATTGGCATGTTGTTGGCCACCTTTGGTGAGCAAAACAACTAGTTGGTATGATCGTTAGCCAGCTTCGGTGTCGAAAATAACCATTGATGCATTCCCTGCATATGCTCGATGAGAAAACAACCCATTGTAACCATCACTTGGCAGCTTCGATGAGAAAACAACTAGTTGACATGATCGTTGGGCACCATAGGTGAGCAAAACAAACCCTTTGTATAGTTGTTGGGCACCTTCGGTGAGCAAAACAACTAGTTAGCATGATGGTTAGGCACCTTCAGTGAGGAAAATAACTCGTTGACAAGGTCGTTAGGCATTTTCCATGAGAAAATTGCCCATTGGCATAGTCGTTGGGTATCCTCAGTGGGAAAAAAATAAGTTGACATGGTTGCTGGGCAAATTTGGTGAGCAAAACAACCTATTCACACAATCACTGGGCATTTTCATTGAGAAAACAACCCATTGGCACATCTTTGTTGCATAAAACAATCCGTTGGAATGGTTGTTGGGTATTTTGTTGAGAAAATAGTTTGTTGAGAAAACAATTAGTTGGCATGGTTTTTGGGCAACTTTCGTGAGCAAAACAACCCTTTGGTATAGTTGATGGGTAATTTCGGTGAGATAATTGCCTATTGGCGTGGTCGCCAGGCACCTTCCCTAAGAAAAAACTGGTTGACATAGTCACTAGGCACCTTCGATGAGGAAAACAACCTGTTCACATAGTCGTTGGGTACCTTCAGTGAGAAAACAACCCATATATCTTTGGTGGGAAAAACAACCCCCTAGCATAGTTACTGGGCACCTTTGGTAAGAAAATAGTTCGTGGGCACATCTTTGGTGTGTAAAACAACTAGTTGGCGTAGTCAATGGGCACTTTTGGTGAGCAACACAACTTGTTGACATAGTCACTAGGCACCTTCGGTAAATAAATAGCCCATTATAATAATTGCTGGGCAACTTTAGTGAGAAAACAACCTATTGAAATTATCACTGGGTAGCTTCAATGAAAAAACAAGTTGGCATGGCCGTTGGGCACCTTCGGTGAGCAAAACAACCAGTTGACATGATCGATGGGCACTTTTCGTGAGGAAAACAACTCGTTGACACAATCGTTGGGCATTTTTATGAGAAAATAGCACATTGACAGGGCTTGGGCACCTTTGGTGAGAAAAAACTAGTTGACATGGTCGCTGGGCACCTTTGGTGAGCAAAACAACCCTTTCACATGGTTGGTGGGCACCTTCAGTGAGAAAACATCCCATGGGCGCATCTTTGGTGCACAAAACAACCTACTAGCATAGTTGTTGGGCACCTTTGGTGAGAAAACAATTCGTGCGCACATCTTTGGAGGGAAAAACAGCCAGTTGGCATGGTCACTTGGCACCTTCGGTGAGCAAAACAAACTATTGACATAGTGAAGAGGCACTTTTAGTAAGAAAACAACCTACTGTAACGATCATTGGGCAGCTTCGATGAGAAAACAATTAGTTGGCATAGATGTTATTCACCTTTACTCAGGAAAACAACCCTTTGGCATAGTAGCTAGGCACCTTCGATGAGCCAAACAACCAGTTGTCAAGATCGCTGGCACCTTCGGTGAGGAATATAACTCGTTCACATAGTCATTGGTCTTTTTTGATGAGAAAATTTCCTATTGGCATGGTCGCTGGGCTCCTTAAGTAGGAAAACAACTAGTTGACATAGTCACTGAGCACCTTCGGTGAGCAAAACAACTCATTCACACAATTGCTGGGCATTTTCATTGAGAAAACAACCTATTGGCACATCTTTGGTACACAAAACAATCTATTGGCATTGTTGTTGGGCACCTTTAGTGAGCAAAACAACCAGCTGGCATGATCGCTGGGCACCTTCGATAAGGAAAACAACCCAATGACATAATCATTGGGCACTTTTGGTGAGCAAAATAACTAGTTGACATGGTCACTGGGCACCTTCGGTGAGCAAAACAACCCGTTGACGCAGTCACTGTGCACTTTCAATGAGTAAACAACCCATTGTAACGGTCGTTGCGTACCTTTTGTGAGAAAACAACGCATTGTAATGGTCATTGTGCAACATCGGTGAGCAAAACAACCTCTTGGTAGAATTGCTGGGCTGCTTCGGTGAGCAAAACAACTAGCTAGCATAATCGCTAGGCACCTTCGGTGAGGAAAACAACCTGATGACACATCATTAGGCACTTTTAGTGGACAAAACAACTAGTTGACATGGTCACTGGGCACCATCGGTGAGCAAAACAACCAGTTGACGCAATCACCGGGCACTTTCGATGAGTAAACAACTCATTGTAACAGTGGTTGGGCACCTTTCGTGTGAAAACAACACATTGTAATGGTCACTGGGCAGCTTTGATGAAAAAACAACCAGCTGGCATGGTTTTTATACACCTTTAATGAGCAAAACAAACCTTTTTCATAAATGCTAGGCATAATCGGCGAGCAAAACAACCCCTTGGCATAGTTTTTAGGCACCTTCAGTGAGTAAAAAAACCAGTTGCCATGATCGCTAGGCACCTTTGATCAGAAAACAACCCATTGATACAGTCGTTGGGAACTTTCGATGAGAAAATTGTGCATTGGCATGTTCATTTGGCACCTTCAGTGAGAAAACAACTAGTTGATATGGTCGTTATGCACTTTAGATGAGGAAAACAACCCGTTCACAGAGTTGCTAGGCATTTACGATGAGAAAAGAACCATTAGCACATCTTTGGTGTGCAAAACAACTAGCTGGCATGGTTCCTGGGCACCTTTGGTGAGCAAAACAACCAGTTGGCATTATTATTGGGTAGCTTCCGTGAAAAAATAGTTCATTGAGAAAACAATCAGTTAGCATGGTAGTTAGGCACCTGTGGTGGGCAAAAGAACCATTTGGCATAGTTGTTAAGCACCTTCGGTAAGGAAACAACCAGTTGGCATGATCGCCCGGGACATTTGGTGAGAAAAACAAACCATTGACACATTCACTGGGCACTTTTGCTGAGTAAATTGGTGAGAAAAACAACCCATTGCAATGGTCACTTGGTAGCTTGGATAAGAAAACGACCAGTTGGCTTAGTCATTGGACACCTTTGGTGGGCAAAACAAACTTTTGGCATGATTGTTGGATACCTTTGGTGAGGAAAACAAACCTTTAGCATGGATGTTGGGAACCTTTTGTGAGCTAAACAACTAGCTGGCATGATCGTTGGGCACCTTCTATGATGAAAACAACTCGTTGACACAGTTGCTAGGCACTTTTGATGAGAAAATTCCCATTGGCACGTCGCTGGGCACCTTCTGTGAAAAAAACTAGTTGACATGGTCGTTCGGTACCATCAGTGAGAAAAAGAACCTGTTCACACAATCGCTAGGCACTTTCAGTGAGAAAACAACCCATTGCCACATCTTTTGTGGGAAAAATAGCCCACTGGCATGGTTGATGGGCACCTTTCATGAGAAAACAATTTGTGGCCACATCTTTGGTTGGTAAAACAACTAGTTGGCATTGTTGTTGGACACTTCAGTGAACAAATCATTGACATAGTCATTGGGGACTTTCGGTGAGTAAACAACCTATTGTAACAATTGTTGGGCACCTTTGGTAAGAAAACAACCCATTATAATGGTCACTAGGCAACTTCGATAAGAAAACAACTAGTTGGCATAGTCATTGGGCACCTTTGGTGAGCGAAACAACCCCATGGCATTGTTGTTGGGCACCTTCAGTGAACAAAACAACCAGTTGGCATGATCATTGAACACGTTCGGTGAGGAAAATAACCCATTGACACAACCACTAGGCACATTCTCTGAGAAAATTACCCATTGGCATAGCCGTTGGGCACCTTCGGTGAGAAAACAACTAGTTAACATGGTCGCTGGCACCTTCGCCAAGCAAAACAACTAGTTCACACAGTCGCTGTCCACTTTCAATGAGAAAACAACCTATTGGCACATCTTTGGTGAAATAAATAACTTGCGGGATGGTTGCTGGGCACCTTCTGTGAGAAAACTATTTATGGGAACATCTTTGGTGAGAAAAACAAGTAGTTGGCATGATCGATGGGCAATTTCGGTGAGCAAAACAACCCGTTAACACAGTCATTGAGAACTTTCGGTGACTAAATAGCCCATTATAATGATTGCTAGGAACCTTTGGTGAGAAAACAATGCATTGTAATGGTTATTGGGTAGCTTCGATGAAAAAACAACCATTTGGCATGGTCGTTGGACAACTTCAGTGAGCAAAAAAACCTTTGGCATAGTTGTTGGGCACCTTCGGTGAGCAAAACAACCAGTTGGCATGATCAATGGGCTTCGATGAGGAAAACACCCTATTTACACAATAGATGTGCACTTTCAATGTGAAAATTGCCGATTGGCACGGTCGGCACCTTCCGTGAGAAAAAAAAAACTAGTTGACATGGTCGTTGGGCGTCGTCGGTGAGCAAAACAACCAGTTCATGCAACCCATGGGCACATCCTTGGTGGGCAAAACAACCCACTGGCATGGTTATTAGGCACCTTTAATGAGCAAAACAACTAGTTGGCATGATCATTGGGCACCTTCAGTGAGGAAAACACCTCGTTTACACAATCAATGGGCACATTTCATGAGAAAATTGCCCATTTTCACGGTCACTCAGCACCTTCCCTGAGAAAAAACTAGTTGACATCTTCCCTACCTGCCTTCAGTGAGCAAAACAACCAGTTCACACAGTCACTGGGCACTTTCGGTGAGAAAACAACCAACTGCCACATCTTTGGTGGGTAAAACAACCCGCTATCATGGTTGATAAGTACCTTCAGTAAGAAAAGAGTTCGTGGGCACAACCTTGGTAGGTAAAAAAAACTAGTTGGCATGATTGCTGGGCACATTTAGTGTGTAAAACAAATCATTGACACAGTCACTGGGCAATTTCAGTGAGCAAATAGCCAATTGTAATGGTTGTTGGGCACCTTTAGTGAGAAACACCCTATTGTAATGGTGACTAGGCAGCTTCGATAAGAAAACAACCAGTTGGCATCGTCCTTGAGCACCTTCGGTAGGCAAAACAACCCCTTCGCATAGTTTGTGGGCACCTCGGTGAGCAAAACAACCAGTTGGCATAATTGCTGGGCACCATTGGTGAGGAAAGCAACCCGTGGATACAGTTGCTAGGAATTTTCGATGGGAGAATTGCCCATTGGCAGGGTCACTAAGCATCTTTGGTCAAAAAACAATAAGTTGACATGGTCGTTGGGCACCTCCGATGAGAAAACAACTAGTTGGCATGGTCATTAGGCATCTTTGGTGAACAAAACAAACTTTTGGCATAGTTGCTGGGCACCCTTAATGAGAAAACAACCAGTTGGTGTGATCCCTGAGAACCTTCAATGAGGAAAACAACTCGTTGACACAATCGTTGGCCATTTTTTATGAGAAAATTACCCATTGGCACGGCCACTGGGCCCGCTGGGCGCCTTCATTGAGAAAACACTAGTTGACATGGTCACTAGGCACCTTCGCTGAGCAAAACAACCCCTTCATAAAGTTGGTGGGCAATTTGAGTGAGAAAACAACGCATGGGCACATCTTTGGTAGGTAAAACGACCCACTGGCATGGTTGTTAGGCACCTTTGGAGAGAAAACAATCCGTTGGCATGGTCGCTAGGCACCTTCGGTGAGCAAAACAAACCGTTGACACAGCCACTGGGCACTTTTGGTGAGTAAACAACCCATTGTAATGGTTGTTGGGCACCTTTGATGAAAAAACAACCTGTTGTAACAGTCGTTGGGCACCTTTGGTAAGCAAAACAACATGTTGGCAAGGATGTTGGCCACCTTCAGTGAGCAAAACAAGAAGTTGGTATGATCACTAGGCACCTTCGGTAAGGAAAAGAACCATTTGACAACATTCCTTGCGCAAGTTTGGTGAGAAAATAGCTCATTAAAACTATCACTGGGTAGCATTAATGAGAAAACAACCAGTTGGCATGGTCATTGGGCACCTTTGGTGAGCAAAACAACCACTTGGCATAGTCGCTGGGCACCATCAGTGAGCAAAACAACCAATTGGTAGGGCGCTTTTGGTGACTAAACAACCCATTATAACGGTCATTGGGCACCTGTGGTGAGAAAAAACGTATTGTAATGCTCATTGGGCAGCTTTGTTGAAAAAACAACTGATTCGCACAGTCGGTCCACACCTTCGGTGAACAAAACAAACCTTTGACATAGTTACTGGGCACGTTCAGTGAGGAAAACAATTAGTTGGCATGATCGTTGGGCACCTTCGGTGAGGAAAACAACCCGTTAACACTGTCGTAAGGCACTTTTGATGAAAAAATTGCCCATTGGCACGGTCGTTGGGCACCTTCCATGAGAAAAAACTAGTTGACTTGGTCACTAGGCATCTTTGTTGAGAAAAACAACCCGCTCACACAGTCGCTGGGTACTTTTATTGAGAAAACAACCCATTGCGACATCTTTGGTCGGCAAATCAACTCGATGGAATGGTTGATGGGTACCTTCGATGAAAAAATAGTCCGTAGGCACATCCTTGGTGGGCAAAACAACTAGTTCACATGGTTGCTGGGACCTTAGGGGTGCAAAACAAAACATTGACACAATCACTGGGCACCTTTGGTTAGAAAACAACCCATTGTGAAGGGCCCTAGGTAGCTTCAATGAGAAAACAACCAATTGGCATGGTCATTGGGCACCTTCGGTGCGCAAAGCAATCCCTTGGCATAGTTTCTAGGCACCTTCGGTGAGCAAAACAACCAGTTGCCATGATTGCTGGGCACCTTTGGTGAGGAAAACAATAGGTTAATATGGCTGCTGGGAATTTTTATGGGAAATTTGCCCATTGGCATGGTCACTGGGCACCTTCGGTGAGAAAACAACTAGTTGATATACTTGTTATGCATCGTCGGTGAGCAAAAAAACCCGTTCACACAGTCACTGTGCACTTTCGATGAGAAAGCAACCCATTGGCACATCTTTAAAGGGCAAAACAACCATCTAATATGGTTTCTAGGCACCTTCGGTGAGAAAGCAGTCCGTGGGAACATCTTTTGTGGGCAAAACGATCAGCTGACAAAGTCACTGGGCATGGTTTCTAGGATCCTTTGGTGAGAAAACAACCCATTGAAACGGTCACTGGGTAGCTTCGATAAGAAAACAACAAGTTGAATAGTCGTTGGGCACCTTCGATGAGCAAGACAACCCTTCAGCCTAGTGGCTAGGCACCTTTGGTGTGCAAAACAACCTTTGGCATAGTTGTTGGGCACTTTCGGTGAGCAAAACAACCAGTTGGCATGATTGCTGGACACCTTTGTTGAGTAAGATAACTTATTGACACATTCATTGGGCATTTTTGACGAAAAAATTGCACATTGGCACGGCCTCTGGGCACCTTCGATGAATAAAACAACTCCTTTGGACAATCAGTAGCCACCTTTAGTGAGAAAATACCTATAGGCACATCTTTGGTGGGCAAAA
Source organism: Erythroxylum longipes (assembly GCA_027563885.1). Lineage (NCBI taxonomy): Eukaryota > Viridiplantae > Streptophyta > Magnoliopsida > Malpighiales > Erythroxylaceae > Erythroxylum > Erythroxylum longipes. The sequence goes on from JAOQMS010012481.1 coordinate 10,660, forward strand.
CAACCTGCTGCCATGGTTGTTGGGCACCTTCAATAAGAAAAAAATCGGTGCGCATATCTTTGGTGTTCAAAACAACCAATTGGCTTGGTCACTGGGCACCTTTGATGAAGAAAACAAACCGTTGACACAACCACTAGGCAAAAATTGGTGAGTAAACAATCCGTTGTAATGGTTGCTAGGCACCTTTTGTAAGAAAACAACCTATTGTAACGGTCATTGGGTTGCGTCAATGAGAAAACAACCAGTCCTTTGGTGATCAAAACAACCCTTTGGCATAATTGTTGGGCACCTTCAGTGAGCAAAAAACTTTTAGCATAGTTGTTGGCCACCTTCTGTGACCAAAACAATCAGTTGGAATGATCACTACGCACCTTCGGTGTGGAAAATAGCTCATTAACACGTTCGTTACACATTTTTTATGAGCAAAATTTCCCATTAGCACAGTCACTGGGCACCTTTATTGAGAAAACAACTAGTTGACATGGTCGCTTCGCACCTTAGGTGAGCAAACAACCCATTGGCACATCTTTGGAGCGCAAAACAATCCATTAGCATTGTTGTTAGGTAGTTCTGTGAGAAAACATTTTGTTAAGAAAATAATCAGTTGGCATCGTCATTGGAAACATTTGGTGAGAAAAATAACCCTTTGGCATAGTTGATGGGAACCTTCGGTGAGAAAAACAACCAATTTGCATGATCTTTGGGTACCTTTGGTGAGGAAAAGAACCCATTGACACAATCGCTGAGAAAATTACCCATTGGCATAGCCGTTAGGCACCTTTAGTGAGAAAACAACTAGTTGACATGGTCATAGGGCACATTTGGTGAGCAAAATAACCCGTTGACAAAGTCGTTGGGCACTTTCAGTAAGAAAACAACCCTTTAGGACATCTGTGGTGGGCAAAACAACCCGCTGGCCTGGTTGCTGGGCACCTTCAGTGAGAAAACAGTTTGTGGGCACATCTTTGGTGGGAAAAACAACTAGTTGGCATGGTCGATGGGCACTTTAGGTGAGCAAAACAACCCGTTGACACAATCACATGCACTTTTGGTGACTAAATAGCCTATTGTAATGGTAGCTAGGCACCTTTAGTGTGAAAACAACCCATTGTAATGGGCATTGGGCAGCATTGGTGAGCAAAACAACCCCTTGGCATAATTTTTGGGACCTTCGATGAGCAAAACAACCAGTTGGTATGATTACTAGGCACCTTCAATGAGCAAAACAACTCATTGATACAGTTATTTGGAATTTTCAATAAGAAAATTACGTATTAGCACGACCGCTGGGTGCCATCACTGAGAAAAAACTAGTTCACATGGTCACTAGGCACGTTTGGTGTGCAAAATAACCCCCTCAAATAGTCGGTGGACACTTTTAGTGAGAAAACAACCTATTGGCACATCTTTGGTTGGCAAAACAATCCACTCGAATGGTTGTTGGGCAACTTTGATGAGAAAACAATCTATTTACATGGTTGATGGGCACCTTTTGTCATTAAAACAAACCGTTGACACAGCCACTGGCACTTTCAGTGAGTAAACAACCCATTGTAATGATCATTGGGCACCTTTGGTGTCAATACAACAGATTAGCATTGTCGTTCGGCACCTTCGGTGACCAAAAAACCCTTTGATGTAGTTGTTGTGCACCTTCGATGAGAAAAAGAACCTTTGGTGTAGTTGCCAATCACCTTCAGTGAGCAAAACAATTGGTTGGCATAGTCACTTGGCACCTTCGGTGAGGAAAACAACTCGTTGACATGGTAGTTGGGCTTTTTTGGTGAGAAAATTGCTCATTGGCATGGTCCCCAGGCACCTTCTATGAGAAAAAAATTAGTTGACACAGTCACTGGGCACCTTCAGCGAGCAAAACAACTCGTTCACACAATCATTGGGCGCTTTCATTGAGAAAACAACCGATTGGCATATCTTTGGTGCCTAAACAATCTGCTGGCATGGTCGTTGGGCACCTCTGGTGAGTAAAATAACCCTTTGGCATAGTTGTTGGGCACTTTCGGTGAGCAAAGCAACTAGTTGTCATGATTACTGGGCACCTCTGGTGAGGAAAACAGCTCGTTTACACAATCTCTAGGCACTCTCGCTGAGAAAATTACCCGTTGGCACGGCCGCTGGGCAACTTCGATGAGAAAACAACTATTTGACATGGTCACTGGGCATATTCAGTGAGCAAAACAACCCGTTCACGTAGTCGTTGGGCACTTTCATTGAGAAAACAACCCATTGGCACATCTTTGGTGGGCAAAACAACCCGCTGGCATGGTTGTTAGGTATAGTTGTTGGGTAACTTCAGTGAGAAAAACAACCAGTTGGCATGATTGCTGGGCACTTTCGGCGAGGAAAGTACGCCACTTACACAGTTGCTAGGCACTTTCAATGAGAAAATTGCCCATTGGCATAGTTGCTAGGCACCTTCCATGAGAAAAAAACTAGTTGACATGGTAGCTAGTCACCTTCGGTGAGCAAAACAAGCCATTCACACAGTTGCTGGGCACTTTCAGTGAGAAAACAACAAATTGCCACATCTTTGGTGGGATAAATAGCCCGCCAGCATGGTTGATGGGTAATTTCAATGAGAAAACAAACTGTGGGCACAACCTTGGTGGGAAAAACAACCAATTGGCATGGTTGTTAAGCACCTTCGGTGTGGAAAACAAATAATTGACATAGTCATTGGGCATTTTCAGTGAGTAAATATCCCATTGTAACAATTGCTGGGCACCTTTGGTGAGAAAAAAACCCATTGTAATGGTCACTAGAAAGCTTCGATGAGAAAACAACTAGTTGGCATAGTCTTTGAGCACATTCGGTGAGAAAAATAACCCCTTGGCATAGTTGCTGGGCACCTTCGATGAGTAAAAGAACTAGTTGGCATGGTCACTGGGCGTCTTTGTTGAGCAAAACAACTCGTTGGTATAGTCGCTGGGAATTTTTGATGGGAACATTGCCCGCTGGCATGGTTGTTAGACACCTTTGGTGAGAAAGCAACTAGTTGGCATGGTTGCTGGGCACCTTCAGTGAGCAAAACAACCCATTCATGTAGTCGTTGGGTAGTTTTAATGAGAAAACAACCCATTGGCACATATTTGGTAGGCAAAACAACCCTCCGGCATGGTTGCTAGCCACTTTCGGTGAGAAAACAATTCGTGGGCACATCTTTTGTCAGAAAAACAACTTGTTGCCATGGTCTATGGGCAGTTTTGGTGAGTTAAACAATATGTTGACATAGTCACTGGGCACTTTTGGTAAGTAAGTGGCCCAATGTAGTGATCGCTGGGCACCTTTAGTGAGAAAACAACCCATTGAAATGATCACTTGGAAGCTTCGATGAGAAAACAACAAGTTGGCAGGGTCGTTAAGCACCTTCTATGAGCCAGAAAATCCTTCAACCTAGTTACTGGGAACCTTCGGTGAGCAAAACAACCCTTTATTATAGTTGTTGGGCATCTTGGATGAAAGAAACAACTTGTTGACACAGTTGTTGGGCATTTTAATGGGAAAATTACACTTTGGCACGACCTCTGGGTACACTCGGTGAGAAAAAACTAGTTGACATTGTCGTTGGGCACCTTCAGCGAGCAAAACAACTGCTTCACATGGTCGGTGAGAAACTTCAGTAATAAAACAACCTATTAGCACATCATTGGTGGGAAAAACAATCCGCTAACATGATTGCTAAGAACTTTCGGTGAGAAAACAGTTCTTGGCCACATCTTTAGTGGAAAAAACAATAAGTTGGCATGGTTGGTGGGCACTTTTGGAGAACAAAACAACCCGTTGACACAGTCACTGGGCAATTTCAGTGAATAAACAGCCCATTGAAAGGGTTGCTGGGCACCTTTGGTTAGAAAACAACATATTGTAATGGTCACTTGGCAGCTTCGATGAGAAAACAACTAGTTGGCATGGACGTTTTTCACCTTTGGTGAGGAAAACAACCATTTGGCATAGTTGCTGGGCACCATTGGTGAGCAAAACACCTTTGGTGTAGTTGTTGGGCACCTTTGGTGAGCAAAACAACCATTTGGCATGATCATTAGGCACCTTCATTGAGGAAAATAACTCGTTGGCACTATCATTGGCTTTTCAATTATAAAATTGCCCATTGGCACCGTCGCTCGGTACCTTCAGTGGGAAAACAACTAGTTGACATGGTAGCTGGTAAACTTCAGTGAGCAAATCAACCTGTTCACACAATTTTTGGGCACTTTCATAGACAAAAAAACCTGATGGCACATCTTTTATGGGTAAAACAACCTACTGGCATGATTGCTAGGCACCTTTGGTGAGAAAACATTTCATGGGCACACCTTTGGTTGGGAAAACAAGAAGTTAGCATAGTTGATGGGCACTTTTGGTGTGTAAGCAGCCCATTGAAATAGTCATTGGGCACTTTCAGTGAGTAAACAACCCATTGTAAGGGTCGTTGGGCACCTTTTGTGAGAAAACAACGCGTTGTAATGATCACCTTTGATGAGAACACAACCAGTTAGCATAGTCGTTGGATACCTTTGGTGAGGAAACAACCAGCTGGCACGATTGCTGGGCACCTTAGGTGAGGAAAACAATCAGTGGGCATAGTTGCTGGGCACTTTTGATGTGAAAATTGCCTATTATCATGGTCGTTGGGCACCTTCTGTGAGAAAAGACTACTTGACATGGTCGTTGGGCACCTTCGATTGGCAAAAAAACCCGTTCACATAGTTGTTGGGCACTTTTGGTGAGAAAACAACCCATTGTCACATCTTTGGTGCTCAAAACAGCCCACTGGCATGGTTGATGGCTACCCTCAGTGAGAAAAGAGTCCGTGGGCACATCCTTGGCAGATAAAACAACTAGTCGGCATAGTTGCTGAGCACTATGGGTGAGCAAATAGCCCATTCTAACGGTTGCTTGGCAGCTTTGATGAGAAAACAATCTATCAGCGTGGTCGTTGGGCACCTTTCGTAAGCAAATAAACCTTTTGGCATAGTTGTTGGGAACCCTTGATGAGCAAAACAACCAGTTGGCCTAGTCACTGGGCACCTTTGGTGAGGAAAACAACTCCTTGACATAATCGCTGAGCACTTTCGTTGTGGAAATTTTCCAGTGGCACAACCGCTAGGCACCTTCGGTGAGATAACAACAAGTTGACATGGTCAATTGGCACTTTCAATGAGCAAAACAACCTGCTGACATGGTCACTGGGCACTTTCAGTAAGTAAATAGCTCATTGTAATGATCACTGGCCAACTTGTCACTGGATAGCTTTAATGAGAAAACAACAAGTTGGCATGGTCTTTAGGGACCTTTGACAAGCAAAACAACCCTTTAACATAGCTGCTGGGTACCTTCGGTGAGCAAAACAGGCAGTTGGCATCATCACTGGGCACCTTCAGTGAGGAAAACAACTCGTTGACACAGTCGTTGGGCTTTTTTATGACAAAATTGCACATTGGAATAGTGTCCGGGCACCTTCGGTGAGAAAAAACTAGTTGACATGGTCGTTGGGCACCTTCGGTGAGTAAAACAACCCTTTCACATGGTCAGTGGGCACCTTCAGTGAGAAAACAACCTACGAGCATAACTGTGGTGGGCAAAATAACCATCTGGCATGGTTACTACTCACCTCCGGTGAGAAAATAGTTCGTGGGCACATCTTTAGTGGGAAAAACTATAACACCCCATTCCTGCTGGACCCGAACCCGAACCCGATGGTGATATCCGAATCCGTGCCCCTAGAGGGTGGCGTGTCACATCACTTAACATTTAAAACTCGGTATGATTTTTTTTAATACACTTCTCACAAAGCATTTGT
>JAOQMS010012551.1:0-16473 GCA_027563885.1 Erythroxylum longipes
TAAACTGTTATTTTTGAGTAATGAAAAGAGGAAGGATTTGGTTTTAAAAATCTTGTGATTTACAATTACAGTTTTAAGTATTTAAATTGATATGATGCCATGTGGAGTTTTGTAGTGATCGCACGTAGTGCTCCCTTACCATAGGATATGTACCGGAATGACCCACGAGCGTCCCGGTGCGTACCCTGCGGTGAGGGGGTGCCACAACTAGTTGAGTGTGCGTCAGCTATGTGACAAAGGTTAAAAATTCATTTTCTATGCATCTTATTATGAAATTTTCGATATTCATAATGATAATATTGTGTTTGTTAGTCTTAGAAATCAGAATATATATTGTGCTCAATTGGAAGACATGTCCTCACAAAGTGTTAAGTGTTTTGTCTCTCTAAAAAATGATTCGTTTATATAGCACAAAGGATTTGGACATGCCAACATGAGTAATCTATCAAAATTGCCCAAAACGAGTTAGTAAGAGGACTACCGATCTTAAAGTTTGAAAGCAATCAGGTTTATGAGGCTTATTTAAAAGGTGAACAAGTCAGAAGCAGCTTTCCTTCTAAAAATATTATGTCTACTAACCAACTACTTGAATTTATGCACATGGATTTATTTTGTCCCATTAGGGCTCAAAGTTTTGTTGGTAGACATTACAGTTTTGTTTTAGTAGATGATTACTCTAGATTTACATGAGTTTATTTCTTATCAAATAAGAATTATACTTTTGAAGTGTTTGAGAAGTTTTGTATAAAAATTAAGATAGAAATAGGGTACTGCATCACTTCAATTTAAAGCAATCATGGAGGAAAACTTGATAATAGAAAGTTTGAAAAATTATGTGAAAGTAATGGTATAACTCACAACTTCTTTTGTCTAAGGGTGCCTCAACAAAATGAAGTTATAAGGAGAAAGAAAATAACTTTGGTTGATATGGCCAAGACCATGCTATGTGAAAGTGGACTACCCCATGGATACTGGGAAACAACGGTATCCATGGCATGTTATGTAGTTAACAAATGTTTCATAAGACCTATTCTGAAAAAGACCCCCTATGAGCTATGAAAAGGAAGAAAACCAAATGTTGCTCACTTTCAAGCATTTGGCTATAAGTGTTTCTTTCTAAATAATGGAAAAGACAACTTTGGAAAGTTTGATGCGAGATTAGATGAAGCTATCTTTTTGGGCTACAATACTGCTAGTACTGGACCCTGTTTTTGGAGCTCAACTATCCGAATGTTATGAAAGCGTGAGCGTGTGAATTACCCTGTAGGGTTATTTCCATGAACTCTTTAGCCACAACCAGTTTTGACAGCAGAATCACAAATTAACTTCTTCAGAACAATTGTAGCTCCATGTCTCTACTTTATTTTGAAACAATAATTGTCTCATTCGAAGCTCTACAGGTCAAGATATGATTAAAAGCCAAAGTAGGCTCATAACTAAGTCATGCTCCTCCAATCGATTCCCTCACTTTGTTTCCATCAATATTTTTCGAATCAACCCCAATGGATACCAAAATTTTTTTGGAGAGGTAGAGAAATATGTTAGGAATATTTTAGTTCAATAATCACTTCATTTGGAGGTCAGACGATGAAGTTATTTGCCAAAAGAGTCAACCACGATTATGTTCTCAATCATATGTACCTATCTTGGGACAATTGGCATAACTTTCACTAGAGATATCAAATTTTGGTAGTTTTAGGAAAGTTTCAAAGAGGACTTTGAGATCTACAACTTTTGTGAAGACCTTGAAGAAAAATTTTGTCATCTAGAGTGTCAAAATCACTTCGTCTGACGCTTTGTCTGGTACCTATGCTTCGTATGAAGGCCAAATCTGTTACGTCCGAGTTCCAAAAATTCCAAACTTTATATCTTTGGAAATATAAGAAAAATATCTAAAGCTTTCCTGAAGATCTTGAAGAAAAATTTTGTCATCTAGAGGGTCAAAATCACTTCGTCTGACGCTTCATCTGGTACCTATGCTTCGTCTGAAGGACATATCTATTGCTTCCGAGGTCCAAATTTTCCAAACTTTAAATTGTTAGAAAGATAAGAAAAAGATCTACAACTTTTATGAAGACCTTGAAGAGAGATTGTGCCATCTAGAGTGTCAAAATAAGACAACTTTGTCTCAGATGAAGTAATTAGGTCTGAAATGGATCAGACAAATCAATCTAAGACGATCCAGACTAAGATGATCTAGAATAAAAGGATTCCGACTAAGACGATCCCGAATAAGATGATCTAGACTAAGATGATCCATACTATACAACCGAACATACCAAACTCCCTCCAAGCAACTCACATGATTCGTACATCCACTCTAACATCACTTTCAGTAATACTCTTCCCAATTTCACTTCTTCTAATGCAATGTCCCTCCTTAAACATTCAATTACCAAATTGATTTCATTAAAATACTAATTCTCAACTCCATTAATTCATCACATACAACAAATTCTCATTTTTCACTATAGTTGTCCTATATGCATCCTGAACAACATTACAAACTTATAATGATCATATCTCCCAATCCCAACTTCCAAAATTTTCATACTTTATATCATTGGAAAGATAGAAAGATAATATACAACTTTCAAGAAGACAACTCTATCTAATTCAGCCTAGATCAGTACAGATTTTCCCTAAAAGGCAGAACACAAAATTTTACCCTTATGAATGCTTGAAAATACAATCTACAAACTTTGAGAGTCATGAGCAAAAGCACAATCACATTTCATTATCATCAATAGATAAGAGCTGTACAAAGCTTTAACGGGCATTTCAAGCCACAAAACATCATAGTCCAAAAATACACAATTTACACAAAGTAGAATTGCTCAAAATGCAACTAAAGCCTTGTTTTACAAAAACTAACTTAAAATACAAAGTAAGCATAATCCGGAGTAATGCCCTTATGCTCGATCACTTGATCTCTTGCTCATCTCCTAAAGATGGGATGAAATGGGGGTGAGCTTAAAGCTCGTGAGTAATAATTTTATAACTGGTAACAAGCAAAACCATTGAAAAATTCACAATGCATCATGAAACACATATTTCCACGTTCTTAATTTATCAAACACTTTATAAGCAACCCAAATCATGCTTTCAATAAACTTGTCGACACATATGCACATCAAAATGGTTTAGGAGGTCCATAAACAGAACGAGCTAACACATTCCCATGAAATGGTCCTGTGTAGTCGTGAACAGAACGAACTAACACAATCTCACATAGTGGTTTTGTGTAGTTGTAAATATGAGGGAGTCCCTGAAGGAGCTACATGCCACTTGCAGGCAGGCGGGAGAAGCCTTTAGTCAAAGTACACTTGACATATAGAATGGACCAGACCAAACCCACATAACATGTATTTCATAACTTGTAAACTTGTTGCCCAAAATGGCACTTTTTCTGAAAAGTGATTTCATAGACATAGTAAAAAAAAATTCATTTTCGCATTCTTTTCATAAATCGTCAATACAATATTCACATACCAAACATGTAGCATTTTCTCAAAGCATTCAAAGAGCAATGAATGCACATTTATAATACAATTGAAAAACATTTACTTTCTTGATTTTGAAGAAATGTTAATGGCTTATTATTCAATTATAAAAATGTAACCCACCTTGAATTCCTTGCTTAACAACTGTTCAAAAATGCCTCTCTTCTTGCTTCTTTTGTCTCTCCTCTTGTTTTCCTTCAATATTGGCAAAAATCCCAATTCAATAGGAATCTAAATTGAGAACTCAAAAAACACATTCACTAAAAATTGATTCTAGAATACTTAAACCCATGCATTTTCTAAGATTCATGAACCAAAATCCTTCAAAAATTCCAAAGGGTTAAAATTGGGCTTACCTTGAATCTTCACCAAACAAAGATATGTTTGGCTCAAATGGAAGCTCTTATCTTCCTCTTTCTTTTTCCTTTATTGAACAACTTCAAAATCACTCTTTAAAACTAAGAAAATTGGAAACCTACTTTAGCTTTCTCTTCTGTTCTTCTTCTCCCACGACACTCTCTTCCCTCTTCTCTCTTATTTTCATTTTTCACTTCATTCTCTCCTTCAATTCACGTTTTTCTCCACCTTAAGAGCAAGACTACCCTTTCTTATTCCCATTTTACCCTTAATGAGTGTTAAAAGTCATCTTTGGCCTTACTTTTATGCTTCATGATTTCTAAACTTAAGTGACATGCCAAAAATGCCCTCAATTCATTCTTAAAGCATTAATTTCACCAACTAGTGAAATAAAATCCTACTAATATTGAAATAAATAATTAAAATCTAATAATAATTCTATCATGACCTCATAATTTATTTAAATCATGCTTAACACTCCATCCATTCTAAGGCAAAAATTCAAATTCTATAGAATATCACACTTAACAAAAATATTTCGGGGTCTAACAGCTAGTAAAGGATTCAGAGTATATAATAAAAGAACAAAGAAGATAAAAGAATCGATACATGTTATATTTGATGAAGCACTATCTTCGACAATAGCAATTGACTCAAATGATGAACAACATCCATTGGTACTAAAAATACATCAGTGAACAAAAATACACCTATAATGCCTTTAAAATTACAAAATCAAGAAGGCCCCTCTGAATCTAAAACAGAGAAGGCTCCTTCATCTCTGTAGGAGCCTATATAACGAAAAACCCCGAGAGAATGGAGAGGTCTTGATACACATTAATATATTTTGAGAGATCCCTTTGAAAGTCTAAGAACAAGATCATCATTCAAGAACAACTTTATTGCTCTCATCTCACAAATAAAACCAAAGATGACTGAAGAGGTCCTTACTGACAAAAATTAGGTTTTAGCTATGAAAGATGAACTGAATCAATTTGACAAAAATAAAGTCTATAATCTAGTACCTTATCCTCAAAGCAAGTCAATCATTAGGACTTGGTGAGTATTTCGAAACAAACTTGACAAAAATGGTAAGGTGGTAAGAAACAAAGTTAGACTTGTAGCTCAACGTGACAATCAACAGGAAAGAATTGATTTTGATGAAACTTATGCACGTATTGCTAGATTGGAATTGAATAGAATTTTACTTTCGTTTGCATGCTATATAAACTTCAAGTTATTCCAAATGTATGTTAAAAGTGCATCCTTAAATGATTACATTAACGAAGGAGTATTTGTTAAGCAAGCCCTATGTTTTGAAGATGAAAACCATCTGAATTACGCGATGAAATTAACCAAAGCTCTGTATAGTTTAAAGTAGACTCCTCAAGCACGGTGTTAGAGGTCAAGTAAATTTCTACTTAAGAATAAATTTGAAAGAGGAAAGGTCAATAAAACCTTATTTATTAAGAGAAAAGAGAATGGTTTACTCATAGGGCAGATATATGTTGATGACATAATATTTGGTGCTACTAATCCATCCTTCTGTAAAGAATTCTCAACATTAATGGAGGGAGAGTTTGCAATGAGCATAATGGGAGAAATATCATTCTTTCTCGGATTACAAATTAGACAAACAAAAAAAGGAATCTTCATTAGCCAAGACAAATACATAAAGGAACTCATCAAGAAATATCATTTTGAGAATGTCAAATCGATGGGTACTTCCATATACACTGGAACTAAAATTGATAAAGACAAAGAAGGAAAAGCTATAGATGAGACAAAGTATAGAGGAACGCTCAAGACTAGACATTATGCTTAGTGTGTGTCTTTGTGCACACTTTCAATCAAATCCCAAAAGAAAGCCACCTTTAAGCAGACAAAAGAATCTTTCGATATCTCAACAGAACTATGGATTTTGGATTATGGTATCCAAAAATTGATTCATTTGACATAGTTGGCTATTGTGATGTAGATTATGTAGGTGATAAATTCGATTGAAAAGCACTAATGGTTACAATTTGTTGGAGAATGTCTAGTATCTTAGTCCTGCAAGAAGCAAAATTGCATAACACTTTCAACAATTAAAGCAAAATATATAGTAGTTGTTAGTTGTTGTGCTCAAATCTTATGGATAAAGCATCAACTATATGATTTTTCTCTAAACTTTTCTCATATTCCTATATTATGTGATAATACGAGTGCTATAAATCTTTCTAAAAATCCTGTGCATCATTCTAGGACTAAGCATATAGAAATCAAACATCATTTTCTTAGAGATCATGTTTTAGAGGGAAACATTGATCTTTCACATGTGAATACTAAAAATCAAGTAGCTGACATTTTCACCAAGCCACTCCCTGAAGATAGATTTTGCGTGTTAAGAAAAGAGCTTGGTATGTGTAAACTCTCTGATATTATTTCTGCATGAATATTCTCTGCTAACTTGTCTTTGCATTTCATTTAGCAGGCTCCTTCTATTTTGATTCCTTAAAAATTCTCTCTTAGTATAGTAGGCCCCTTCATTTTAGAAGGCTCCTCTTGGTCTAATAGAGCAAGATTACACTTGTACTAAAAGGATAATTTCCTTTATTTTGTTGTTTCAGCATTTAAAGACGTGCACAAAAGTTCTGAAAAGCGACTGTACAGATATATCAGAAGATACGCAAATGATAACACTTCCTGTATTAGCATACATTCATCTTCACACGAGATCAATGCTCAAGAAATGCTCAATATACCAGAAACAAACTTCTCTCCTTTGCTCACCCTTATTGTTCTTCAAAGCACCGCTCTTGACTCTCTGCATTCCAACTCTTTATTTTCATCTTAAATCTTCTAAATGTCATCGATCGGTCTTACAATTACACGATCCAGATTAAAAAGACAAAATAAAACTCCAACTTTTATTGATAGTCTTGGTCAAGCTCATGTTACTAAACCTATCTCCTCTAAGCCCCAAGTATCAGAAGTGCACTGGGTTATAAATGATGATGATTCAAATGATGAAAATTCTTAGTTGATTAGACAATTACGAACTAAAGTAAGTATTGCAAAGCAAACCAAGAAAATATCTAAACAAAAAGGAAACCCTGATGTTGAAAAGAAAGAGGAAGAAGAATCCAAAAAAAGAAAAAAGGAAGAAATAAAGAAGGCAATGCATGTGACTAAAGAAACTATTGATAGAAATAAACTGTTTCATGAAGATATGATTCCTAAAGAAAAAAGGAAAGACATCAATACCACAAAAAAAGTTTCAACCAACGGAAGCAGAAGTTCGCTATAAAATGCAGTACAAGAAAAGAAAGGTGGTTGCTGGACAAATCTTACCTCCCATGATGTTTAATGACATAGGTATACCTATATCTCCTTACTTTGTTGCCATTGGTTGGGAAAATTTTTTGAAATTAAATGAGACAGTATACAATGAGCTAGTCAGGATATTCTACACACATGAAAAAGGAGGAAATAAATGGAAAACTAGACATTGTCTCATAGGTGCATGAATGTGAATTTTTAATTTATGAGGAAATCTTAGGAGATATACTGGAAGTAGCTCCTATGGGGAGAATTAATTTTCCCTATTATAAGAGGGATGTTGATGATCTAGAGTTATTCGAAGTTCTCAAATGGTCTATTTGCCTTCATGTTGAAAACATCCAAGATGGGAGACCTTGGGGCAGACAATTAGACTTAATAACACGATGCCTTACATCACTTTTAGCTAGTTCAATTTTTCCCAGGAGTAGCTCAGTTGAAAGGTGTAACCTATTGGATACTTATGTGGTGTATAATTTAATCTTCCAGCTATGATCTTGAGGTTAATGGTGGATAAGGGGAATTATAAGAATACCACCGGTTGCCTACCTTATGAAATGTTGCTCACCAAGATTTCAATCATTATGGTGTTTCTTTTACAAATCTAAATTGGTATGCACTGGTTAAGTTTCGCCTTTCTATTCCCTATCAATTTGGATACAGATTACAAAACAATATCTGGGTAGACAAAAGATCTGAAAGAGTAGTAGAAAACTTAGATCTTGCTAGACCAACAAACTTTTGTCCCTCCTCGAGATGAAAATTATGCAAATCTTCAACAACAGCTAAAGGATATTCAAGCCAATCAAGAACAAATGTGAGAACAAGTAGATAGCATATAGAATCAACTTCTTGACATGCAAATTTTGCTCAGAAGAATCCTTGAATCTCTTCAATAACTTTGTTGCTATTTGCTTTCTGCTTGGCTTATTTATACTAATGATTTTGTTTGATGCATTATTTACTCTTTCCCTCTATTTCAACCTATTTTATTTCACTTCCTCCCTATACTTTATTATTTTTGATAATGACAAGGGAGAGAGTTTATATTGATATATTTTTTACTGCATATATGATGACATAATGCATATTTCTCAATGTTGCTCAATGCATATTTCTAAATGCTAACTCAATTATATATGTGATTGATTCTGCTATTGAACTTATGAAAATCTATGATATATAAATGATAGGTTCCTTTCTTACAAGTTAGGATCCTTTTAATTATGTCTGAACATATAAAATTCACAGGTATCTTTTGAAATCATCTATTATCTCTTTGAATTTTGAAAAATATATCTATTATTGCTTGTCATCATCAAAAAGGGGGAGATTGTTAGCTCAAAGTTTATTATTACCGATTTTGATGATAACTACATAATATTTCAAAATTCAAATTGGACTTATTTCCTTCTACTGCTAATGGGTTTATTCTTAAAAGGAAATAAAATCATAAGAAATACACTTTCTTTCTTACAGGAACCTTCTTTATGAACTTACCTTATTAGCAATGATTTATCCAAAAGGATCCTACTAATTATAAAGGTCATATATTAGCCCCGTGATTACTGGAAGATTTTTGGCAAAGATGACATTATAGTTATTCAGATTTAAATCCATCCAATTGACTAAGGATGCAAGTGAAGCAACGGCTAGTTGAAGAAATTGACTACTTAAGAAAGAGCAACAACACTTATGAAGCAACGGACATACATAAACTTTCGAAACATTTGAGCATCATCTATATTCTTAACAGTCATATCACTCTTATTGTGCCTTAGAAAAGGAAGTCACTCTATCAAGAGAGATTGTTTTTGATTCTACGTTACATTTTTCTGTGAGCTTTTAGAAGCTTGTTATAAACTTCGAGTGTAGAAGGTTGGAGAGCCTTAAAAAATATGTACTCGTTATCTTAAAGAGGCTCGTCAAATGACTACTTGATTTTATAGTGAAACACTCAAGTTGGATACTTGGAGATTGGACGTAGACTTAGGTTTTAAGTCAAAATAGTATAAATCAACTTCGTCCTTCTTCTCTCTATCTCTCTCTCTCTTTTTATCTTTTATATTTTTGCATTATATTGTGTGTGCTCATTTCAGCAAGAGGATCCTTCACTTTTATAATAGGTACCTTCTGTTTTTAACCTACTGACGGTTCCTTTCATTTTAACAAGCATCTTCCTTTTTTTTATTGTTTTCAACATGACTTATACGTTAGTAGCCTCCTATTGTTTAATAGGCTACTATCGTCTGACAAACTCTTATTATTTCAATTTTTAACAAGTTCCTGTCTTTATCCTAATTAAAAGTAACTTGCAATTTTTTTTAAAGTTATACACAATTCACCCCCCTCTTATGTTTGTTTGCTTTATCAAACCCAAACCAACAAATACAACTCAATAGATTAAGCAGAAATTCATCCCAACATCACACGACCATCCAATTTTCTCATAAAATAGAACTAACATTAAACATTTGATGACTTACCTACATGAAGGAGAGAAGACAAAACCACACCAAAGAAGACAGAACCAAACCATGAAGTAGAAGGTTGCCCAAAAAAAATGGAAGGTTGTCGGTAGTATAGGGAGAGAATGAAGAACCAAAAAAATGAGCGGGAGAGGAAAAATAATGGGAAAAAATTAAGTGGAGGGAGAGTAGTCGGGTAATTTAAACAAAAACAAAAATGACGTCGATTAATTTTTAAAAAAAAGTTCAATACATTTGACGATGCTTCCTAAAAACGTCATCATATGTCGTTATAGAATAAACTTTTTTGTGACTCTTACATATATTCGTTGGTAAACGCCATTTTTTGGACTAATTTGTTAAATAGTCGCTAAATATAAGCTTTGGCAATGAAATTCTCAAATAGTCACCAAATCTATTTATTTTGCACATTTTCTATTTTCCTTTAATATATAAAATATAAAATAGTTTACAATTTATATATAGTAAATAGAGTTTTGTGACTCCAACTCTTATATTTTTAAAGACATTAATAAGAAGAATTAATTTATAATTTTATATTTATAGAAATTTTCCTTTGTAATATAAACTTTCTAAAAAAATGTTACCCAATTTATAATAAATCCATTGTTTACATTATTGTAAGTATTTTTTAATTAATTACATCACAATACATATAATAAATTTTGTTTACCATTATGTACATTATTATAGACATTAACGCCAAATGGTAAATTTATTCCTTGCATAATCTAAGACGACGTCATTTTGTTTAATGGAAAACGACGTTATTTTCTACTAAGTTATTAACACAAAAACAAACATCTTTTCGTTTTTGTGTTAACCGTCAACATTCCTCTTCATTCAACCTCCAATAAGTGTCATCCCCTCTATTGTGGTCATCTCATGTGTTCTGGTTGCATCGTCAAAGAAGCGTCGTTACTTGTGTTGGTATTGTTCTTCTTTTCTATTTTCAAACCATCCTTCTTTTGCTCTATTTATCTGCTATGTGTAAGAGTTTATTGTTATTATTGTGTTCTGGTTACGGTTTATGGGTTTTTGTTTTTTTTGTGTCTTTGGAAGATAGTTTCTTCTGTTTCTGTATTAGGTATGTATGAGTCGACAGTTTTTTCCCACCTTCCAACTTTGTTTGACAAATGCATTCTAATTATTTGATGAAATGCTTGAATGAAGGCTACTTCTGCAACAGATTTTATATACATATTTGCATTTGATTGTACCACTTATAGTATACAAATGTATCTATCAAAATGATTTTATTTGAACATGTAATGAAGTTGTGATTACACATAACACTTAAAAGTCAAACTGTCAAAACCAAAAATATGGTCAATTGTGTTTTTGTGTTAGAAATTACAATTAAAACTCAAAACTAACAACTTATTACTCTTATTCTTAAACCAAACCTTTTAGCATACAACCTTATATAATGGAGTTGCTCAAAACAAGCAAGTTAATTTAAAGCTAAATCTGCTAAACATAGTACATGCACATTTAACATTCTCAACCTTATTATTAGATGAAGTAGTCTTACTTGATAGATCACAAAATTAATACATTGCTAGAGTGCTGGAATATTCAAATAACAATTCTTCAACTAGATTTTCAGAATTAACTTGTTACCATTAATTCTTCACAAAATGTCGACATAGCGACTAGTTCTTAATGGTAGAAATGAGTTCCGCTAGAAGGAATGTGGCAAAATTGTTTAAGATCAAGAACAAATTAATGAAAAGCTAATCCCCTCATCAAACACTAATCATCCCTTGCCTTCTATGACCGATCTTCTTTATCAAGGTTTTTAGTAGTATTGTCTTAACTATTATCTCTCTTTATTTGTTATCAGTATCTCGTTTTTTGTTATAAAGCAATTATATGAAAATCTAATTGTATATACTATATGTTATGTTAAGCTTGCTCGAATAAAGAGAACACAGATGGAAATGGAGGCAGTGGTGATGTCTCGATGGTTTGTACATCATTAGAAAAATCAGTTGTTTCGGGACAGTGGTCAATTGCAACAACTATATCTTTTCATCATGACAATCATAGAGTTTATCAGTCAGGTATGCATTTATTCAAATTTCTCTTCTTAATACCATTTGATTTATATATGATTGTTCTATTCTCTATGCCCATGCGGTTCATCTAATACTGCTGTGCAAACTTGATCTGGGACATTATTTACTATATCTTCTGCAAATTTAGCTAAAACAAAGAAGTTGTTGGAAGAGGGTGTCAATTCACCAAACCATGAGGGTCAACGATCCGTAACTGTTTCAATTGATAGCTTGGCGCATGCAAGGAAGCTTCTTGGGAATCCAGACATTGGAAACCCCTTCACCATTTCTACCAACTCTAATGTCACTGGGAATCTAAATAAATAATTATTTCTTTTCCTTCTCAATTAAATATTAGGCATTGAACTTTATTTATTATTTTGTTTATAAGAATTGTTGAACTTCTAATTAACATCTTGCACTACTTTCACATATCTCTTATTATAATATATTTCTTACCATATTCAATATTTATATGTAGTATCATTTTATTGTTAATAAATATTAATGATTAAGAAAAATTGTAGTTCACTTAAATTTATGATATTTTGATCCTATATAACATTAAAATTTTAGGTATGATTATCTTTATATGTCCAAAATATGTTTAATATAACAAAATTTAGATAAGTTACCATTTGTTTTTCAACAATTTGTTTAAAATTTTTAAAACATGATTCTACAATTTTTAGATACTCCATTCTATATATTTTCATGAAATTTTTGTATAAACGGATAATACTGCTATGTATAATAGGCAATAGAATGACCATTTGTGTATAAATCCATAGGATGGTATATATTTATATAATTTGAATGCATATATTTAAACAAATTTATAAACAAGACAAATGTAAAATTATGAAAAATCATATAAATCTCAAATATAATTAGGATTAATAACTACATTTAGGATTAAAAATGATCTTTCCAACATTATAATTTTTTGTGACGCTTTAATAATTCGTTGCTAAAAGCCAACATTTTACGACACTTTACACTATTGTCACACATCTTCGATAAAATTACTGACGAAAACAATTATAGGTCACAAAATGTTGCATATTTTGCGACTATTTATACTTATCGTCACGTAAAGTGTTCACTATGCTTTACATCTATCGAAGATTAAGCTAATCATCGGTAAACTATACCGCATTTTTGATTAAACATACAATCCGTTATGCAAAGTGCAACATTTAGCAACGAAATTGTCTAATGGTTGCAAAAAATTGCTACTTTTGTGATGAACTCAAGGAACATCATGAAATCAGTGATTTGGAGGACGATTAATCATTGCGTCACTAAATGTTTGCCTTTTTGTGACGTCTTTATTTTTTGTTGCGAATAACTACCTTTTGGTGACGATTTTTTCTTCGTTGTTAAAGCAATCATCACAGATTATCCACTCTGTTGTAGTGCATTCATATAACCAAACTCTTATAAATAATTTTTAACATTTTGTTTTAAAAAATATTAACTTATAACTTCTTTGAAAAAGAGAGTCAAAGAGAAATACATTCATCCTCAATTTGTTATCGGGATATGATAATGTGTGATTTTTATAATTTAAGAGACAAAATCACTTTCTATATTAAGTTAAAATTTTATGTCTTATTTTCTCTGTTTTATTATTACGATCTTATCAAATGTATATTTCTTAAAATAAATTATTATCTCGAGGTATTCTAATATTATACTACATTTAATAATTATATATTTATTATAATCATTTTTTCTGTTTGTTTTGTTTTTTTCTTGTGAGTTTTACAAGGGATCAGGAGAATCCCTCCTTCCCCAAGTCCCTATGTACTGACATATAGGCCAAGTTTCCAGAATATTTGAAAGAAGTTCAAAGAGATGATAAAGTAAAAAAGGATAACAAATTTCTCGGAATGCTATTCATTGTCTAGTTATATTATTTGCTTATCGATCGGTAGGATTCCTGCAATACAAATCTTCACATATTTTCAAATCTATAAATCAGAAAAGTAACACCAAACAATTTTTGTGTTAATTACTTCTCAAACTGAAGTTTATTTTAATATCATAAAAAATAAAATTTAGACGGTAATGCATCAAAACCATATTTAGGAAAATCTCTTTTGTATATCCTTTTAAAATTATAGTTTGGAGAAAGATGACTTTAAAACAAACTATATTAATATCTTTTGCGTATACTATTGTCATTGTTAGTGAATATATAAAACTAATTAAGTTGGCTCATACAACAACTTAAACTTTTCTGGTGAAACGGTCGCTTAATATGGTATCAGAGCCTCTGTAATCAAGTGGTCGCGAGTTTAAATCTTACCACCCATACACACCTATTATTCAGCACAAGATAGAGTGAGCTTGTGCAAATTTCAAGTCTAAAGGGCTTGCACTTGAGGGAGTGTGTTAGTAAATATATAAAATCAATTAAGTTGACCTCACACAACAGCTTAAACTTTTGTGGTGAGACAGTTACTTAACAATCATAACTTGGGATTTATTATTTATCTGTTTAATTTGTTTATCTAAAACTTATTGAATGCGCCTTTCTTCTCTAATTGTTTCAATAATAACCTTGACTTGATATAATTAGTAACAATATTATTAAAATTTCCCTTGTCTATAGCATTGCTCGGGGAACTATAGATAATTAGTTTTTGCATTTTCAAAATTTTGTACTTGTCAAAGCAACTTTTGTTATTACAATATAAATAAATCGCTTCTTTATATCCCATTTTATCTTGATCATGGAATTCGATTGCCAAATACTAGTTGGACTACTAGGCTACAAGCATTATTGTTTATCAACGGGGATCATTCTCCATGAATTAACACCAAATCCACCACGGACGATCGGCAAGTTAGTATTTGGCTACGGAACAGAACGTGGGTGCATGTGAAGTTGATATTGTTCGGTATGGGATTAAAGGATATTTGGGGTTGCGTGAAGTATAATTTAAAAGAGCACAACTGCACAACTGTGGAAAGGATCTGTTGGCTGATTCAAGGATGCCTAGGGATGCGTCGCCATTTGTGTCGAGAAAACAATTATGGACATGGCAGAAGAAGATACTGCAGCAGACGACAGCAAGTAACATTGTTATTGTCGTGATTTTATCAATAATTTTTCGACAATAGGTATCGCCAGTGTCAGTTTCCTAGTAATAAGGGTGGTTTTCACTATATTAATTATTTGCCTTACCGATCAATTGGAATTATGTAATATCATTGTCCTTTTATATGTATTGTGTGTTTGAAATATGCAGTTAGCCAAGGACCTATGTGTAAAGTGAAAGGTAAAAGAATTTTATGGTTAACTGATTATGATAAATTTAATTTCTTTTTTTGATAATAAATAATATAGTATTTTACAAATAATAAATAATGTCAATATTAGTGTTCTGGTAAGCACCTAGCTAATTATATTATTAGCCTTAATGGTTAACTTGAAATGTGTAATAAAGGTGCTCTTCTCTATTCTAATTGGGAAGTATTATTATACAGAACAACTCGTGTTTGAAATAAGTAATTGACCACAACTTTAAGGCTTATGTACTAAGTTAATAGATAAAGTGACTTTATAGTTACATGACATTCGTAAATATGAATTTTCCTAATAATAGAATAATAAAAATATTTTACTAGTGACTTTTTAACAACAAATAAAGTCAATAGTATAGAATTCTAATGAGCACTTACATCAGCATTATCCATATAGAAGAATTTGTGTTTGAAATAAATAATTGACCACCATTTTAAGAGTTAAAGACTTATATATAACTTAATATATAAAATGACTTTATAGTTACATCACACTAATTACTTCGATTGTTCTTATTTTCCTAATAACAATAACGTTCTTCTACCCGTCTTAGGACACTTGTATCCTATGCAGTTGTGTTTTTTTTTCTTTTTTTTCTAATGGGCAATAAATTTTTTTTACGTCAGTAAGTATAATACGTTAAATGAATTAAAGAAAAAGCAATATGATTTGAGCCCTCCTTAGTCCTTAATTTCAGTAATCACTAGATTTTATTATCTTAAAACTTTTAGTCTAATTATGAATTTAGCATTTTCTTCTTTCACTACAAGAAAAATTGCAAATAGGGACAGATAATTAATTAGGGACGGAATTTGGGACCGAACTAGGTTAAAAAATAAAACCGTCCCTAAATCCGCCCCCAAAGTTCGCTACATCTACACCGACCAAACTTTTCGTCCCAAAATTGGTTGCAAAGTTTGGCACCAAAGTCCGCGTAGTAAAGTTCATAAGAATCCGTCCGTAATTCCGAACCAAATTTACGACCGAAAGAAAAGGTCCCGAAATCCGTTACTAATTTGCGACTGCTCACATTGGGACGGATTTAGAGACAGAATATTAAGGACGGAATTTTTCGGTCCCAAATATTGGACGAAATTTGCAACTAATTTCTTTGATAATATTTTCCGTCCCTAAAATCGTAACAACGATGTTGGGACTAAATATTCCGTCTCTATTTCCGTACCTAATTCCGTCCCAAATCTCGTTCGTAAATCAGTCCCTATTTTGGTTCCTAAATCCGTCCCAATTTTTGTCCCTTTAATTTCCCCACTTCTCCGACAGGTAAAACGGTGCGTTTTCTTTGAGCCCTTTTATTTATACCCAAAGGTCGAGAATCAGAGGTATTGGCTACTCTTTTTTGCATCTTCTTCAAAAGGTTGTAAAAATCTTGAGATTTTCTCTTAAAGGTGGAGTTGCTTGGTTTTGAT
>JAOQMS010012582.1:0-16471 GCA_027563885.1 Erythroxylum longipes
GTGGCGTGGTATGGTGGGGTTTGAGGAATTAAGATGAAGATGTATTTTGCTGATGTATGATATACTTGCATGACTTTTACTTACATGATTTGTGAGTATGATGAATCTATGATATTTGTTACTAACTTAATCTGTGAAGTTTTATTATGTGATTTGTTAGAGATAGGCGCCTTCTAATTAGTAAGAACTTATAAAGTCTACAGGTATTTTTCAAAACCCTTCATTATTGGTTAAATTTTGAAAATATATCTATTATTGTTTATCATCATCAAAAAGGGGGAGATTGTTAGCTCAAGGTTTATTATTGATAATTTTGATGATAACCTTATAATATTTCAAATTTCAAATTAGATTTATTTTCTTATACAAGTAACAGTCTAATTCTCAAAAGGAAAAAAAAAAAAAGAAATGCGCTTCTTTTTTTGCAGGAACCTTCTTTATAAGCTTACTTTGTTAGAAATGATTTATTTGAAAGGATCATACTAATTATAAAGGTTATTTGTTAACCCCGTGATTGCTAGAAGATGATGTATGATATACTTGCATGACTTTTACTTACATGATTTGTGAGTATGATGAATCTATGATATATGTGACTAACTTAATCTGTGAAGTTTTGTTATGTGATTTGTTAACGATAGGCTCCTTCTAATTAGTAAGAACTTATAAAGTCTACAGGTATTTTTCAAACCCTTCATTATTGGTTAAATTTCGAAAATATTTCTATTATTGTTTGTCATCATCAAAAAGGGAGAGATTGTTAGCTCAAGGTTTATTATTGATAATTTTGATGATAACCTTATAATATTTCAAATTTCAAATTAGATTTATTTCCTTATACAAGTAACAGTCTAATTCTCAAAAGGGAATAAAATAAAAAGAAATACGCTTCCTTTTTTGCGGGAATCTTCTTTATGAACTTACTTTATTAGAAATGGTTTATTTGAAAGGATCATACTAATTATGAAGGTTATATATTAACCCTGTGATTGCTAGAAGATTTTAGGCAAAGATAACATCGAAGTTATTCAGATTTAAATCCATCCAGTTAACTAAGGATGTAAGTGAAGCAACGTCTAGTTAAAAGAAATGCCTACCTAAGAAAGAGCCACTGCTTTTAAAAAAAGAAATCAGACTCTTGAAATACATCTATAGCATCAATTGTCTAGAAAGTGATATCATTGTCAAATCTCTTGTACTTTAGAAAGTGAAATTTTTTTTTGGAAAGATCATTGAAACTCACATCGAGTAAATTACATTTTCATCTGTTAAGAGCTTGTAGAGGCTAGCTAAATATTGCTAGTTTGGGAAGGTTGGAGAATTTTGAAAAATATGTACTTGTGAACTTAAAGAGACTTGTCAAATTACTACTTGAGATTTTAGTGAAACACTCAAGTTGGAACTCAAGTTGGATACCTAGGGACTAGACGTTAGTTTGGGTTATAAGCCGAACTAGTATAAATCGACAGCATCATTCTTTTCTCTCTCTTTTAACTTTTAAATTTCCGCAGTATATTGTTTGTGTCTTCATTTTTACAAGAGGATCCTTCACTTTTATAATAGGCTCATTCTGTTTTCAACTTGCTAGAGGTTCTTTCCAGTTTTAACAGGCACTTTTTATTTTAAATTGTTCTAATAAGATTTATCGTTTAGCAGGCTTCGATTGTCTAATAGACTCCTGTCGTTTAATAGGATTTTTATAGTCTGACAGACTCCTATTGTTTTTAAATTTTAACAGGCCCTTGTCTTATATGAATTGAAAGTAACTTGCAAATTTTTTAAGTCACATACAATTTATCCCCTCTTGCGTGTGTTTGGTTTATCAAATATGAATTCTCGACTTCAATGGTTAAGTAATGTAGGAGACGCTCTTAATTGAAATAAGATCTATGGTAGCTTGAGATGTAATGTTGTTCCGAAGCTTATTCTTCAATAGTTTAATTACTTTAAGGTTGTGTTCGAAATCTCTTGGTTAAAGTAGAATTGAAATTAAAACATCACCAATGTAATTAAAATCCTACGTGTGATTAACTAACAAAAAGTTTTAATATTAACAGTATTAATTTTAGTTTTAAGGTTTCGAACACAACTTCTAACGAAATGTTTCCTGATTTACAACCATTTAAACATCCTACATTCAATACACAATTTAACCTTCCTTAACTTGTTATTATGAGTATGTATCTTGTCTAAAAATTTAATCCAATAGACACAAAATTTGAATAACTTTATGTTACGCGACTATTTCATCACAATAGCTTAAACTATTGTGTGAGGCCAACTCAATTGGTTTTATATATTCTCTAACACACCCCCTCAAGTGAAGGCCATTTGAGCTTGAAACTTGCACAGGCCTACTTGTACCTTGTGCTTAATTTTATAGGTGGGTGGTAGGATTCGAACTCATGACCACTTGGTCATAGAGGCTCTGATACCATATTAAGCGATCATTTCACCACAATAATTTAAGCTGTTGTGTGAGGCCAACTCAATTGGTTTTCTATATTCTCTAACACTTTAAAGATTAGGAGGTTATTTATATGGTTAGAATTAGATATGGAGAAACTAGAAGAAGAAATAGATATATTATGTTGTGAAAGTTTCTATTGAATAGTTAACGTTTACTTTTGTCTATAAGTCCTGCTAAATCTGCTTCATTTTCTTTATTTTATAATGATAAAGTGACTTGATCAAAGTTCGTATGAAACTCTTTTGTGAATTTGGATGGTAAAGCATTGATGTCACTTTCCAAGCTCAAAGGCATAAAGTTCTGTAGATAGATCTCGAAGTACAATTTATTGTATATTAGAAAATGTTGTAGATGGTGTACTCCTTATAATGAGCAAATCATGCACAAAGCATATAAAATGGGTTAGTTCCCATCGCTATAGTTTTGTTCGATCTAGCATAGAATACATGTCTGAAAATTTCTGGGCTTGTTTGTTTTCAAACGTTTCCTAAAAGTCCAATGTCCTTCTCGTGAACGAACGAGTAAAGATTAACAAAGAAATTTATTCTTTTATTATTATACGAGTGATTAAAATTTAATCGGTTTGACCGATTTAATAGTAAAAATTTTGAATGATTTAATTTTTCAATTCGATTTATCTTAATAACTCTTATTATTAAAACTGATTAATTTATTAATTAATAGTATTTTTTATTTATTAATAAATTTTTATAAACCAAAATAAATAAATTAATTTTTATTTAATAAAAAATTTTAATTAAACTTCAAATTGTTCGATAAATAAGAACAATCTCTTTCAATCATATTTCAAATTCTTTAATTTTATTCAATATTCAAACGATTTTAGACTGGTTAAAAATTTCTAACTTTAAATATCTTATTTTATTAGTTTAATTTCCAGTTTAGTTTTTATAACATTATTTAAAATTTTGTTTTTACTCGGATCTATTAAACTATATTTATCATTTTGTTGATGGTCTTGATCACGGCTGCGTTATTATAGGTTTTTACGTTTGAGTATAGATCGAGGGAAAGAGGCTTAAGAGGTGTCTTGGGAAGGGAACGTCCTCCCATGCAAATACCCTTAATTATTCCTACAGAATTCTCATTCTAACTTAAACTATGATTTTGGAACTGAGAAACCTTGTCAATTCCCTTCACATAATCCTAGGCTACCACCTTAAAGAAATAGAAACACGACATCCTTTGCCCATGTGCGCTCTCTGTCACTACCCACATTGTACTTCTTTGAGACCTCTCTGTATGTCTCGGACCTCGCGAGCTAGTTGTTACTAACCCAACTCACCTATCCAACTCATGATCTTGATAAAGACAAAACCCTTTTAGCCTATTCACAATAAACCCTTCTTTTCACAGATTCGGACCTTGGCAGAGGCCAAGACTAACTAGACCACTTTGCTCTATGGTTCACTCTTCCCACGTCTCCACACGAGTCTACCATTTCCTTCACATGCAAGCATCGCAGTACCAACATTCACGTGAAAAAGAATACTTTATTAATATGAAAGGTTAAAAATCATCAAATTTTCTTATAGTTTAAAGGATTAAAATTTTTGAAAAAATTCATTATAATTTTTAACTAAGAAACGCTTTTTCTTCCAATGAGGTCAAAAAGAATGAGACTAATCAAATTATGCCTACATATGATTTAACTTAATTATTAAACTCGAATTGAATTAATTAAATCTGAATCAAATTACTAATTTGTTATAATTATCTTAAATTATTAACTTAAACTAAATTTTAATCAATTTAAATCACAAGACTAACCAAATTATACTTATATGATGATTTAACTAAATTCTTAAACTTAAATTGAATTAATTAAATATGACTCAAACTATTAATTTATCATAATTATCTTAAATTATTGACTTAAATCAAATTTTAAGTAGTTTAGATCATGTTTAAGAGTTAAGATGAGTTGTTATATCAATAATATTTGATTAGTTTATATATGATGCTTATAGCACGTGTATTTTGTTGTTATTTTCAATAGAAATTAAAAGAATTTTTTATAAAAATTTAAAACTATAAAAATAATTTAAGAAATTTAAAGATTAAGATTTTTTTTTAAAATTTTCTTAAACTATAGAGGATGTATATATATTTTTGCCCTAATATGTATGTCTTAACCTATGAAGCAAACTAAATGATGTGTGAGACTTCGCTTCCTTCTATGTGATCTCTTTTTTGGTTCCCTTAGGCCTGTCAAGATTACTTCCAAAGAGTATTCCAGATTGTTATTGCAATTTGTTATAATTCGCAGTCATTACTGCAATAATTTGATACTATAGTATAATTCATAATCTGCAATTTAAAACTTTAATTGCACCGTCTAATGTTATGAATAGGAAGTTGAAATAGGTTCATATATACTATTTGAACCAATGGTTACAGCCTTGTAGAAATGTGTTTGAATCTCCCATTCATCACACCTACTTTTAGGGTTTCACTATATAACCATATTCTATTCTTCAACCAGTGCTTTATATTCTTTCCTTTTTCTCTATCCGTGAAGCTTAATTAATCGTATTTAATATTGTCCTGTTATAACATTATTCATAGGGTGTACAACTAATTTGTACTCACAGAAGAAACGAACAAAGAAGTGTAGATAGCCCTTATGGCATAATATTCTCCTGACTCAGAAAAAGCATATTGTAGCACAATAGAGAATACTTAAATGTGGCGATTCCCGGAGTTGATAGGAACCTTTTTTTGGAGGGATTATGAACAAGAAAGAGTTATTGAAACTACACAGATCTGATCTAATAGTTACAAGAAAAAAGGGAATCGATGTTGTGATGCATCCGGATTTATGTGTCCTTTGAGAACCAATCTGTGTGTTTTGTTGGTTAGTTTAGTTTCTGATAGATTGTCAGCGAGGTACTGAATGGGAAAAGGTGCTTTACACTTCCCCATGCAGTTTCACTCAGTTCCTCTGTCTCTCAAGTCTCAACCCAACTCATACCCTTAGTACATCTCTATTCTAAGCTCCTAATATTGATCTGAAGCAGAAATTCCATGTTAGCCTTTCTTCCGGACAAGATTCAGCAATTAATTAATGTAGGAACATTGTTCTTTATCGAAATCCTAAACTAAGATTAATTCTGTTCATAAATTAAGTAAGTTTATATGGTAAAATGCCCATGAGATGGAAAAATTGGAGAAAGGGTAGTGGGATTGCAAATCTGTTCCTTATGCATCTCAAAAGCTTGTAATATAACTATATATAAAAAAAAACTAACTAAACTTGAGACTTATGGAAATTATTGGTATCCATTCCTGGTTTTTCATGTTTATAAACTATCGTAATGTTTCGATGGAACCAACAATGGCTGTTTATACGTATCCCAATTATACATTTTATATCAAGTCTCAAACTTTCAAGATAGTTAAAGAATATAATGAAGAAGAAACCAGGAAATGGTATCCATTCAACTTGGGGTGTTCTTCAACTACTTTACTTTAGGAATCTCACCAAGCCTGAGTTCAAGATCCAATTCTTCAATGGAGCAAGGGCCAAGCTTTACCTCAGATTGGATGCCATGTTCATCAACTGAATTTGACTTCCGGAGCAAAGGTAAAGATGTTGCATCTGTTCTTCTTCTCTTGCAGCCTATAGTCTCCTCATGTTCATCACCAGAGCTCGCTGGGTTAGTTCTTCGAACTAACAGATTCAAACTCATAGACAAATCAGGCTTCACATAATCTACTTTTTCGCTATGGCCTGATTCTAAAATTCTTGAATTCTTGTCTCCATCACTCTGTGGATCAGAGACATGGCAATATTTAACAGGTAGAGGTAAATTTTGCTGCGATGAAGAGGAAGATCTAGGAGAAGTTTTGTCTTTGTCAATAAGGGAAGGAGAACAAGACATGGGGAAGAAGGATTTTACATAGACATTCTCTTGAGTAGGTGTTGATGATGAAACCCTAGATGGGGAAGATGATGATGGAATAGCTCCATGGACATAATTATTAGGGTTATGGTTATAAACCAAGGTATACATATGAGGAGAATATTGGAAACCCAAAGAAGAGTAAGGATTATTAAGATGATTAGGATGTTCATGGGGAAGAATTTCATTGTCTGGATTTGGAGATTGCTTAAGTCTAGCTCTATCCCTTCTGTGGACATTCATGTGACCACCAAGAGCTTGAGCTGATCTGAATTCTCTTCTACAAAAGCTGCAACTGTAGGATCTTGGAGGCCATATAAACCCTCCAAGTGGACCTGCTGCATCTTCTGCAAAAGCTTGCTCTTCCCATGAATCATCATGTAGAGTTTTGGTTGATGTTTGAAGATTAGAACTCAAACTATGCTTTTGCCTAGTCCACTTCCAAAGTGGAGATTGCTCCATAGCCACTTGTCTCCCAGAACCAACTTAGTTCCCTCCTTTAGGTTTCAAGATGGTATAGGAACATAAGATTATAAAGAAACATAAATGAGAGACCTACTGAAGACTAAATGAAAGAGGATGGGGCAGAGAGAGAGAGAGAGGCATAGGCATAGAATAGAATCATAAATATTATGATATGTTGAGAAGTTGTTTAATGGAAGGTGATCAAATTGGTTTATGCAACTACTTTCTTAGGGTTTTCTGTTTGGTTTCCAAGAAAAATCAAGGTTTTAAATTACAGAAGATTATAGATATAAGATACATTATGGCTGCAGGTTATTATGACAATTTACAAGTGATACAGATATTATTACAAGTAATACGAGTACAATTATGATGATGATATACAATTTAAAACTATAGTCCATAGTATAGCCTAAATCTTCATTTTTATTATTTTTGCTCTGAAATTTCCTTGAGAAGAGGCAGATACTTTATATTAAATCACTGTAGTGGGTCTTATGAAGTCATACTTGTGCGGTATATGTGTGCTTGCTGACAAACTGAGATTGCTTCTGACTGAAACCTCCTTGAAGATGTCCAGGAACACCGGTCAATTATTAGGCTCTATGTGTGCACAGATTTATGCTATCCCTTGTTTACTTCTTCGAAAATTCAGCCTTCTTGATTAATTATAAGGTATTGATGAAAGCAAAGTCTACATACATATTAAGTGTTTACTTGTCACGAATAAGGTGGTTTAAGTTTAAACTCATTAAAAAAAAAAAGGTGGCTTAAGTTTGTGATCTATTCTGCATTTCTGGTTAAGATAGCTCTATAAGCATTTGACAAATGTAAAAGGAACCAAAAAACTTAATTCAGTGGTTTTAATTATTGAAAATGTGATTGGGAATGTAGAATTGTAAAAGTGTTACAACTTCCTCTTTATTATAATTGAACTTTTCTAGAGATTTCTTGTTACTAATACAAAAAATCCAGGCCCTCATACATAACATAATAAGAATTAATTGTTTTAAAATATGATAATTTAATGTTATGAAAAAAATTAAAATTTAAAAAATAAATTAAAAATATCACTTTATAACAAAATAAGCGAAATGACTAAAATATAGTTAAAGAGTAAATAATTTTAATCAATATTAAAATAACTTAGAGTTAAAATCATCTTTCACCGCTATTTTTTAACTAAAGAATTAATTTCATTCCTCCAAAATAAATTTATTCAGTGATAGAAACTTATTTCAGCTAATTAATAATATTAGCACGGTTACATTTTGATAAATCTCATTTTGCTTAAATATCAATTCTCATCCATGTAATGCTTGCGAAAACAAAGATTAACAGATATTGCTGTGATAAGGCTGATCTGAAACCATTAGAGAAAATCAAGTATAGAGTGAACGGATCAAGAGTTTGGCTAATTTTTTTAGGGTTTGATAAATCTTAATAGTTACTTTACTTTTAAAAAATATCCTGATGAATATTTTTATCAATGGGATTCAGTGCTCCCGTTTTCTAAATCAGATGAAGGGTTGAACTTGGGGATGAGCAAACATATTGTTAGCAAAAGCATCCTTCTCTTTTCTTTTTCTTATAATTATATCGAGAAAAGTAGAAGAAAGAAACAAAAATAGGTTGAAGGAACGCAGATATAGAATCGACAAGTTTATCAATTATCATTGAACTGTTTCAATCATAATTGACTAATTTAATTTTCAATTTTGTCAACTAATTATTTGAAATCTTGTGCTTAGTGAGTGATGATTTCTTTTATATAATAGAAAGGGTAATTACTTTATAGATTATGATGGAAAAGCTTATTGGCCTACGTAGGATTATTCCCTTCTTTACTAGGGCCAAGAAAAAGTCAGAATCTTTGTTTTTTTCATCTTCTGCTTGACATTTTCCAAGAGCAAATACGTTTACTTTATTCTTAAACATAGAGTAAAATTTAAAAATACAAGCAAATTTGGGAGTATTTTTTATGAGTTAACCTACAGAATAAAATTAGAAGGGGAGCTAAATAAATGTAATATAACATTTTGAGCCATAAACTATGTCTTTTAAAGACAAGATTTTGAAATGTAGTAGGTAATTTTTTTGGTTGACTAATTCATCTCATTTTATTATGAATAAGTTAGATTGATATTAAATTAGATAAAGTAAAATAATTATGGTAGATCTAATGTTTAAGTGTTACAAATAACAAGTATATTTTTTTTGAAAAGTAAAAGGAAATTTTATTATAGTTAAAACTATATTTATATTACAAGGATTTCAAGACATCAAGCCTACCATCATATTTACAATATGACCAAACAACTTCCTAAGTAAGGCAATATAACTATCTGCAAGATAGACAACAAAAAGAACTATTAAAGACACCACTTATACTTTATCTCCATGTTGGCCTAATCCGTCTGGCAATGCTTCAAATATCGTGAGGTGAAGTGATCCACTCCACTATCCAAACTCTTCACATTGTCTGCACAAGAGTTGTCTATAGCAATCTATTCTACATTTGTAAGCTAATTCGAAGATGCTTTAGCATCAACATTTTTATTTATCTAAATATGTTCGAAAGGAATCTTCAACTGAGTACAATCCATTTGATAGTTTCCTTAGGTCTGGGAAGTATTTGCAACAATATTATCAGTCCTTAAAACAACTGATTGCTTACCATTGTCTACAAATTAGGCCATTTTTTAGTAGGAACTCGTGACCTGACTTCACCATCAATTTGTATAACTTTATCCCAATTTGAGGAAAGTTCTGCAACACTCGCATGTTCCTTTAGAGGATCGAATTGAGTAGGATTAAGAAGATCATCATGCCACCTCGATTCAAAGATTCCTAGCACTCTTCGATATTTCTTCAATAATTTAATACAGAGTTTTGCACAGCAGATCCTTTCCATAGAGGCAGTTTGTATGTCCATACACATCAACTTTTTTTTAATGAACTAGCTAAGTAGCTTAAACCCTCCACTGTCCAAAACTCCAACGATAAATTATGAAATTGAACCCACATGAGGAGAACATCGAACTACCCTTGATCTATCTCCATTCTTGGTTGTCACTTCTGTATAAACAATGGTTGATCGTTGAAATGTCATGGGCCCTGTCCCACAATCTCATTCAAGGAAGAATCATCATAAAAATTGAATAATAACATACCATCTTCATGTAACATCACTTTTTACAGCCCTTTTTTGGCCCATCTGACCATAGCCTACGCCTTCACAGTCGGGAAGGCTGGTCGTTTGGACCAGAAAAACCCAAAAAAAAGTCGACGATCAAGCTTGTGCCCCTGCCTTCAGGAGCTCAATTGGAAGCGTTAATGCACCATCCTTCAACATATTTTGATAATATTTGAGGGAACTCTTATGATGATGAGTGCGTAATTTGTTCCATCAATCATCCTCACTTCGGGAGTCAGTCGACTTTGTCCCAATCACACCTGATTTTTTTAGGTTCTTGCCATTTGGTGAGTTGAGGATCACTTCTCTAGAGAGATCAAGAAAGTTTGCTTGCGAAAGGGAGGGTGAACCTAGCTCCATGAACGTAGCCATTGAGCTAGCGTAAGTCTTAGCAAGGTTATTGAATCTCTCATGGGTTTTGTCGCTTACTGCTATCTTCAAATCTGGATTTGGGTCACCGTTTGCTTCAGATAATTTGGGTCGTTAGATCTAGAGCTGGATTTGGGTCTCAAGAAGGAGAGGACACCTCCCTTGCTCCCCCTCACGTCACTGCCACCACACCATTCGTGGACGGTCACTCACTATCGTTGTCTCTCCTCGTTATTGCTATTTTACCATGTTAATAAAAAAGTATATTTTTATATTAAACTTTAATTAAATTTTTGTTGGGAGATAAAAACACAACTCTCTAAAAGATCAAACAAAAAACAATAATAACATACTTTTCAATTTTAATAAGCAAATATCAGTATGAGAATGAAAACTTAATAAAGAAGCAAACACTGAGATTTACATGAAAAATTCTTCAATGTAGAGGGAAAAATTACGACTTAAACCAACGAGCAAATTCACTAAGCCCAAATAAAGATTTACAAAGTTTAATAGCTCACCTTACAACTACAAATTGTCTCACAAAGTTTTATGATTGAAATTCAAAGTTAATATGTCAATCATCAAACACTCAAACCAATCCCAAAAATATTTAAAAAATGAGAATCTTATACTACTATCTCTCTTTTTTTCTTTCTTCCCTTTTGGGGTCTTTAACCGCCACTATATACTCCAATTTATGTCTTTTACTCTTTTATATCTCAAAATATGTTTTCTATAATATACACGGTCACATACAAGATCATAAAAGTGATCGTGTCTCTTGAGCTACACGGTCGTCACACATGGTAATGTATGTCATGGAAAAGGATGAGTACATGATCATCTATATCGTTGCCCTTTATGCTTCCTTCACACAGTTCTAGAGACTTACATAGTTGATCCACATGGTTTTGTAAATTAAGTATATAGGCATATAGCATGCTACAAGATTGTGTCTCCCCCATAAGAGTTTCATCCAACCGTCATTCATCTTGTCTTCACTTATTCGTTATTCCTACGAATCATAAAAGTGTCAACGATTATTGAAGTCTCAAAATAGGGTTGGACACTTAATAATCTCCCCCTGTAGCCTAATTATAGGGAAGATATGTTATTCTTCAACAATTACTTGAAAGACATCTCGACAAGTTAACTACAAAGTTCATGCTTGCTTCTGAGAACCATTTTAGTTAATATATTAGCACCATTCAAGTTTGTAAAAATATTTTTCAACATCAATTGTTGCTTCTTAATCATATACCTCAAACAATGATACCTAACATCTATGTATTTTGTGTGAGAATAATACATAATATTTTTGCTCAAGTCAATAGCACTTTGAATATCACAAAATACTATATAGTCTTCTTGCTTTACATCCAACTCTTGAAGGAATCTTTTCAACCAAAGCATCTCCTTACTAGCTTCTACTGCAGTTGCATACTCTACTTTAGCCGTAAATAAAGCTACAAACTTTTGCAGCTTTGATTGTCATAAAATGGTCTCCTTATAAACTTGAATAGAAAACTTAAAGTGAAATTTCTTCCATTAAGATTTCCAGCCATATTTGCATCCGTATAACCTTTTAAAATTAGCTCACCATCACCAAAACACAAACTCCACTGTGAAATAGCTCTCAAGTATCTCAAAATCCATTTCAATGCTTCCTAATGAGCCTTTCTTGAATTAGACAAGAATTTACTCACTAACCCAATAACTTGTGTAATATCTAGCCTTATACACAGAGACTGTATTACAGATGAGTATGAAACAGACATACTAACTTTCTAAACTTAAAGTGAGGTGTCATTTACATACTAACTGGCTTAGCATGCTTCATATTGAACTTTTCTAGCACCATTCAATATAACTTTCCTATGGCAACCACAATCTCTTACTCTTCCTATCCTGAATTATCTCCATGCCTAAAATTTTCTTTGCAAGTCCCTTCATATAAAAAGATTTAGACAGATACTTCTTCAACTTTTAGATTCTTCCAATATCTTAAAGCATAATCAATATACGGAAGAAGAATGATGAAGTTCTCACCTGTAAATTTCTTGAAATATACACATGCATCAACATAAGCTTGCTCGTAACAATGATCCATCATAAAAGAATTGAAATTCAGATACCACTAACTTAGAGTTTGTTTTAACCCGTATAAGGTCTTCTTTAACTTGCAAACCAAATTCTCCTTGCCTTTAACTTTAAAGCCTTTTGGCTGCACTATCTATATCTCCTCTTCCAAATCTCCTTGTAATAAGGATTTTTTAATATCCAACTATTCAAGTTCAAGTTCAAGATTTAAGCAGGCAGTCAAACCCAAAATTGTTCAAATTGAGTTCATCTTGACCACTGGCGCGAAGATTTCATCAAAATCTATACCCTTCGTTTGATTGAGTCTTTTCACCACTAACATTTTCTTGTGCTTCACCATCTTTCTTTATCTTGAATATCTATTTATTCTTTAGTACATTTTTGTTTTTTGGAAGCTTCACAACCTTATATATCATTCTTTTTCAAAGACTTCATCTCTTCCTTTATAGTTGTGAGTTAAAGGTCTTTGTCATCACAAGATGCAATTTCTTACACATTCTTTGGTTCCCCCGAAGCAGTAACTAACAAATATTCTGAACTCGGATATCTTGTAGAAGGCCTTTTTTCCCTTATCAGTTGGATCTGATTGCTACCCCTACTCATCATCCTTAACGGTTTCATATTCAACAATGTCTGGATATAGTTTGTGTAGCTCTTCAATATCATATTGTACCTAATCACCATCAATATGTGTTTAGTTACAGAGTTCTTCTCCACCTATAAGCTGCTCACTAGTGGGAGAAATTGGAGAAGAGTTAACTACATCATAAGATTACTTTGAGTAATCTCATCTCCTCTCAGAGGATCAACACCTCTCTTATGCTCTTCGAATACTACATCCCTGCTCTTGACCATCTTTTGCTTCTTTGGGTCATATAATTTGAAGTCAAACTAATCACCTTTATAGCCAACAAAGATGCAAGGTATTGACTTTGACTCAAGCTTTTGTCTTTGATCATTGAGTACGTGTTTAAATACCTTATAACCAAAAACTCTCAGATGATGATATGTAGGACCTTTATTAGTCCACGCTTTCTAAAAGATCTCAAAATTTAATGGAACTAAAGGAGCTCGATTGATCAAAAAGACTACATTTTTGACTGCTTCACCCCAAAATCTTTACAACATGGACATTTTGAGCATGCTACAAACCTTCTCCATAATATTTTTGTTCATCTTCTCAATAACACCCCTATGTTGTAGAGTACTATGTTCAGTCTTTTCATATTTAATGTCATGCGACGTACAATAATATTCAAACACCTTCGAGGTATATTCACCTCTATTATTTATTCACAGGCACTTCAACTTCCTTTTACCTTCCCTTTTTACCATGGCATAAAACTTTAAAAATTTTATAATACTTTCCTTTTTGCTTATAACATGTAAACCCAAGTCTTCCTTGAAGCATCATCAATGAATATAACAAAATATTTGTTACCTCCCAGTGAATCCTCCGCAATTAATCCACAAACATCTAAATGCATCAGCTCTAATAACTTCTTCTTCCTTGTAGATCATCTCTAGAAAGAAACTTTATGTTGTTGTCCTGTCAAACAATGATCACAAAGATTAAGGGGTAAAGTGTTTTTGACTAGGATGAGAGATTTACCGCCGAGCAACTTTAATCCCTTCTCGCTCATGTGCCCTAATCGTCGATGCCACATATTTGGAAAAGATTCTTTTTCAATTGTGTATGCTTCACTACCACACACTTTTAAGTATATCTTGTACAATGTGTAACATAGCTCTGTTTGTGCAACTTAGCTCTCTTCAAGAAACAATCATTGCTCCCTTAGACAGTTTCCACTTCTTATCCTTGAAAGTATGCTTAAATCCTTCTTGATCTAACAAGTTTATTGATAACATATTTAGTCTCAAATTAGAGATGTGTCGTACATCTCTCAAGGTTAGCAAGCATTTGATGTTTGTTGGAACTCAAATACCACCATATTGACAATCTTAGAGAAACTTTGATTATCCATCTTTACACTCCCAAAGTCTTAGCTCTTGTAGTTTGAAAAGTACTCCACTTTTAGAATACAATGATATGAAGCTCCAGTGTCAATCAATCACTTAAAACTCGAATCACTTATATGAAAGCATTCACTTGTCGCAGAAACAAGGGACACCCTATCATTTGTGCTTGAAATAGCTGCGATTGTACTCTTTTTTATCTCCATTATTGTGATGA
Source organism: Erythroxylum longipes (assembly GCA_027563885.1). Lineage (NCBI taxonomy): Eukaryota > Viridiplantae > Streptophyta > Magnoliopsida > Malpighiales > Erythroxylaceae > Erythroxylum > Erythroxylum longipes. The sequence continues at coordinate 14,724 of JAOQMS010012582.1, forward strand.
TCTTGCCTTTTCTGATCCCTCTTCCACTTATAGTAGAACCTTTTAATGTATCGTGGCTTGTTGCAACAATGGCATGTCTTCACCTCTTTGTCACCTCTGTACTTTGGGTCAGTTTTTAGACTTATCACCCCATTTAGGACCCTACTCTTACTCCTTCCCCTTCTTTGTGCTATGAAAGGTTGCACGTTGTCAACACCCATCTCTTTTCTTCTGATTTCTTCATTAAATATACTCTCGTTGATTACATCCAAAGAGAGCACACCTTCAGGAGCTGAATTGTTATTCATCACCACCAGCATCTCCCAACTATCCGATAACAAACTCAACAGGAAAAAGGCTTAAAGCTTGTCATCAATAATGATCTTTATTATTGTAAGCTTGTTAGATATATCTTAGAAATCACTTAAATGCTCCAATATAAATTTTCTAGCTTTCAACTTCAAGTTTACAAGCCTAAAGTTAGAGAGACCTTGTTGTGGGCAGTTTTCCTTTAATAGAGTCCTTTTAGTTTTTTCACAATTCAAAAGGATCCATTTCTTGAGACCCATAGTTGAATATACTGATATCAGTCTATTGTCGAATAGTGCCTAGAGTTTTCTGCTTCATCTTCTCCCATTCTATATTTGACATTTTCAGGTTTTAAAGGAACTTTATCCTTCACACCTTTGTCCACATCAATAGGATCAAAAGATCCTTAAAACATTGAAGATCCTCTATCATGGGTCTCTAAATAGAGTAGTTTGTTGACATTAACTTAAATATAAATTGTTTCTGTTCCTTCAAAACTAAAAAAAATGTCAAATATGATCAAAAAGATCCTTGCAGTACAAAACTTCCTCCATTATGGGCCTCCAAATAGAGTAGTTTGTTGACATCAACTTGACTATAGAGTTGTTTCCATCTTCCATCGTAATAGTTCTAACACCATTTGTTGGGAGACAAAAGCACAACTCTCTAAAAGATCAACCAAAGAGTAATAACAATACACTCTTCAAGTTTAATAATCAAATATTAGTATGCGAATGAAACTTAATAAAGAATTAAACATTGAGATTTGATATGGAAATCAAATGTAGAGGGAAAAACTACAGGTCAAACTGACAAGCAAATCTATTAAGCTTGAATAAGGATTTACAAAGTTTAATCTTAAAGTTTCAGGATTGAAACCCAAAGTTGATATGTCAAACAACAAACTCTCTAACTAATCCCAAAAATAATAAAAAAGATGAGAATCTTATACTACTATTTGTCTCTCAGTTTTCTTCCCTTTTTGATGTTTCTGTTGGCCTTTCTATACTCCAACTTGTGTTTTTTTTCCTCTTTTATATCCCCAAAATAGGTTTTCTGTATTATATAAGGTCAAATACACAACTGTGTATTTCATGGAAATAGGCGTGTATACAATCATGTCGGCCCCATGACAGATTTTTCATTAACTTAAGCTTGGAAATCTGAAGCTTCTTGGCATGAGAAGAAAATGAGGGTATTTTCGGTATATGGCAGAAATGACAAGGAAGTGGACTTTTGGGAAAGGTATGGGGAACATGTCCTTATGGCAGAAGGCAGCGTGAATGAAGAAGCAAAAGAATAGAAGCAAGGAAGCATTCGGATGAGAGTGGAAAGGAAGAAAGTGAAAAATAAGTTGAGATCTTTGTAAAGCTTAAGAGTGAATCCGAGTGTATTCATCAAGGGGAAAAAGGACAGAAGGAAGCAAGAGTCTTCTGTGAAGGTAAGAATCTCATTACTTG
>JAOQMS010012642.1:0-16462 GCA_027563885.1 Erythroxylum longipes
ACATTATATAATCATACAATATCCAAACTCTCATTCTTTCTTAGAAATTCTCCAAAATTCCAAACCTTTGGGTCTATGTTTCTTGTTCATTCTGACAAAGAAAATGACCTAATTTGGTAACATTTTCTTCTATAAAAATGTTTCCCATTGTCTTAACTTTTTAATGACACCAAGATCATTCAATTTAGTTCAGTATTTCAAAAGTTATACTCCAAATATTTCAGACTGTTCATAAACTAAATCAATGTCCGATACTAAACTTCAATTCAGAAATCTGGAATTCTAGAGACATAAATAAAATTTGATTTTTTCAAACAAAAAACTATGTCTCTAGTGTAATCTAAATCAAGAATCATTCCATTTGGATAACTACAAATTAATATATTGTCAAAATACTGAAGCATGTTTAAACTACGTAGGAAAGTTGGCCACGGCGAAGCCAAGAGTTGTCCATGACGAAAGTGTCCTGAGAGGAATCTTCCTAAAATCTTATAAGTTGGCTACAGTGAAACAAGGAGTTGACCGCGGCGAACTTTCACAAAAAGCAGTAAATAAGACTCGTCTTCTAATTTTCTAGATTTTACACCTAACATAACTTATACAGAGATCACTTTTTCTATTTTATTTACTCTTCATTCTCACTCCATTTCAACTTAATATCATCCATACACAAATTATAGTCCATGATTGATCATGAACACTAATAACAAAACATAAACATATATACACATTCATCATCAACTTCCTACACATATTCAACTTCATTTCCACTTTCATTTCACTTCTAACTATCACCCTAATTCTTATCATTTCAAGATACCACATTACTCCCTTTCTTTAGCTCTAGACTCATTTTATTTCATTACAAAAACACCCGATGAGATTCACATTTATTCATCAAGAAAACAGAACAAAAACCCATTATGTATCCAGTTTTTCTGCACTTTTTCCTACACCCAGTACTCAACTTCAAGCCAAAATTCTAAACCCTTAAAGACTGAATTTGAATTCGATGTCTTCATGAAAAATGTATCAATATGTCTCTAATTTAATCCAAATGAAAAATCATCTCATTTGGACCTCTACAGGACAAGTTATGGTTAAATTACATAATCATATCCAGTGGAAAATGTTACAGCTAACATATTCCAGCCACTATAAACACCATTATCATTTTATCTCTAAACTTTCATCCTAGTTCTTCCCTTTTCAAGATACTATACTTGCCCTTTCTTTAACTTACATAACCAATCCAATCCATTCCTAAAACAACCAATGATCTACATTTGTATACATTAAAAAAACAGAACATGTGAATATCCATTCACAATTCAATTTTTTCTGCACTTCTTTCTACATCCATTAAGAATTCATTCTAACTCTAAATCAACTCTATATCAATTCATGAATCATTAATCATCATACATGTAAATTATTCACTCATATTTTTGCATATACCCATCCTCAATTTATGAACATTTAACCTCTCACTATTATCAAACATGCTTCATTCATCAAAGCCATAAAGAGTAATAGGTTACTTACTTGATTTACCCAAAGCTTCTTCAAGAGTCTCTAGGAACCCTAGCTCCTTCAACATCCAAGAAAATCAACTTTCAAGGTGAAATAGGTTGGCTCTTTTAGCAACAAGAAGAAGATAGCTAGATAGTTAAGTGGCTAGCAATGGAAGAAAGCAAGGTTCCATTTGATGCTTGGAGAAGAGAGTGTCGTGAGTGAAGAAGAGAGAAAGATGAAGAAAAATGAAAAAGATGGAGACATGAAGCATATGCCATGAATGGTCAAGTGAAAGATCATGAAATGGTCTTTAATTTAGTTAAAAAAATAGTAAGTGGTGAGTGGTAGTGACACTTGTCACTTTCCTATGGTCCCACTTTTAGTCTTTTAATCTACTAGTCCATTATCTCCAAATTTCAACCTAATTTTCTCCCAAATTTTCAATGACACTTGTTACTAAATCCTAATGTCATTTATTAAAATTTCTACTGCCATTCATCAATTGTTCTACCATTTGGCATTTTTCCTAGTCCAAAAATACCCTTAAATTTTATAATTTTCCCAAATTTTTTTACTAAAAATTTTGAGTCAATAAATATACTCTCCAATTCAATTCTTAACACATACAATTCATAATTCCAAATATAATCATATTTATAGATCAATTATACTCGGAAAATGTCAAATGAGTGCATGTACAGTTATTATAATGTGTGTAAAAATTCAAATTCACATGTGTGTCTGCTAACATTATGCATGAGCATGAAATGCATTTTTTAAACAACTTATTGCTATTTCTCAATTACAGAAATCTACCGTTCTAACCCTTAGTATGGAAATAGGATGTTACAGGTCCGCTCTCGCTCTCTCTCTCTTCAATTTTTTGATTTAACTCCTTCACAGTCTTTTAAATGACCTTTTGCCATCTTCACATTGCATTAAGAAAACCTTCACATTTCTCCCCATCCTTATATTTGAAGACCTAAAATGCACTAAGAGCATATAAAAGATAACTTTTATAAGACTTTGGGAACTGAAATCATTAGGAAAGTTTAAGGCGATTATACTTTGGTAAGGATCTCTTCATCCTATTAGTGTATCTTCTCTAAGGAATTCTCCCCCAATAGCTTCTTATCTTTAAGTAAGCCTATGCCCTTACAAACCTAGGTTCCCAATAGTGGCTAGTTAAAGACAACATTAAGAACCTTGATATTCTATTTATCCTTAAGCTTGATTTCCTTATATTTATTTTTGGAAGAAGTAGGCTTGAGGAAGTTAGTTGAACCGCCTTAGTTAAGGCCTAAAGAGGCTCAAAAACTTACTTTGCATGATATGAATCTAGATCAATATGATTCACTAGGTTAGAAGGAGTGGTCTTCTAGGTTTAAAGAGGCTTTGTATAACACTTTACTTTTTCTTAGCAATATCACACTTATTCCTAATCATGAAGACAAGCTTTTGTATTTATCCTTATAAAAAGACATATACAAATTATTCAATTCTCATATTAGTTATATAACTTGCAATGATCTATATATGAGAAAGCTATAGGTCCATTAATCTATAATTAGCCTCCAATTGAAGATCCTCCTCTAGGCATTCATCATTAAGAGAAAATGAGATTCTCATAATCCATCAAAGTTTGTACATATGAGTTCAAAAGAGCATTTTCTCTTACTGAAATCTAGGTTCACTTCTCCTTAGGTCTATCTAAACCCCTAACTACTTTCTTTTATTAAGGATAAGATTAAGAAATTATTCTTCCATTTATGGGCTTTTTTGGTTATTTGTTCATATTAATCTTAGTTTCAACTTTCAAATTATACCAAATGGGAAGTTTTCTTAAAGGTCTGATTTAGTGCATAAACCAAAACAACTTTAAGGACAGTTTAATATTCTTTAAGTGTTAGAATACTTAAAAGGAAGAAATAAGATAACAAGAATGAGAACCAAGTTGACTAAGAGACATATATATCCCTCGTCTCCTATAAGGTTTAGTAATAAAAATTGTTAAGTGGAAGTCTAATCCTACATTTAAAACTATTATAGTGTATACTAACTTTATTAGGTCTAAGGAGCATGTCCTCTTGAACAAAGAGGGCATCTAAAACTTATATAAGAAAGAATGAAGAAATATGTCCTCATTCCCTTTAAGTCACGAACCCTTACTCTAACTATATAGCTTTTGACTTCAAATATTGTCATTATTCTACTATAAGAAATTGTGATCTAAATTGACTATTCTCTACCCTTCTTATCAACTTACTGGTACTAAAAATCCTAGGATTTTTTCCAAAGATACTAGTGCTAGAACTTGACATATTAAAATGGGACATCTTAACATAAAAGGAACATATATAAAAGCTCAAGAAGGGACATATTGAGAAAAAGATTGGCTTTTAAGTTTGGAGTTTGAGTTTCAAATTTGGAGAACTTCATGATGAATTTTTTAGCTTCTCAAAATTGGTAAAGGTTTGGTGGATAAGAGATGATAGACATTTAGCTATCCTACTTATTTTCCCAAGTACTGCAAGTGCACAGGTTATTTCATAATATACTTGGTATCGAATCCCACAGGAATTATGTAGTCACCTTTGTAGTTTAAATTAAACTTTATTTAAGTAATTAATTAACGAACAATTAAAAACAATCAAGTAGCAATTAGGAGAAAAAAAATTACAGAATTAAGGTTGCCAAAAACAAGAGGAATTAATGCTAAAATTGGAAATTTTGAATTACTAAATTTAGGATTACCCTTACTACCCCATACAATCTTTCAATTTTTGTCAATATGATCGTGTTTAGTCCTAAGTATTTTTCTAATGTCTTAGCCCTTTTCTCTCAATACTTAAACTGAATAATCCCTAAATAACGATTAAAATCTAGTATGTGATCTCTCAACCTCCATTCCTAAACTAATCATTAATTAGATTTGATTACCACGTTGGACAGCTACATCACGTCACATATCTCTATGTAAATGATGAAGTAACTTGATAAATGGAATGTCCTATATGAATGCCCACTCTCATGGTACACTCACAACATATTTCTCAGCCCCATATCTCTATGTAGACTAAGCATGAGCATCCAAATACCATAAACACACGTAAATGATGATAACATTGCACAAAGTGAAGTCTTACATAGGTTGAGTAAAAATAATCCTAAAACAGCTTAGCAATACATCAAACACAACTCAATCATCATCAATACAGGTTTCAAACTTCTACCTATACAATAAACAAAAATAAATCAAAGAAAAAGATGAGAAGAAGATAGGAAAAAGAAATATATTGCATGAGGAAGCAAGCTAGAAATCTAGACAACTTTGGTGTAGCCTTGGAATCCTTAGTGTTCTCCTCCAATGTGCAGCTCCAAATGCGTCCTTTCTGGCTTTTCTTTGTTTAGCTATGTTCTGCCACAAAAATCCTCTATTTTTGGCCTCCTTTCCTTGTTTTTATGCAACCCTACATCAATCATCACGTGGCTGGTACACCAAACCTGTACAGCTGTCATTTTTGCTCCCCTTTCTCACGTTTTTGTCACCTTTTCTCCTTATGCCGGCCCACTCACATACTTCTTCTCTTTCCCTGGCCTGCCCTCCTGATTTTGTGCAGTTAATTGTACTTAAAACATGTCTGGCACACAACTTTTGTGCCAACCACGTACTAGTCACAACCGTGACCACCAATGTCAAATTCATATTATAATGTCCTAGCTTTTATTCCATGCTTCCTTCACTTAATTGCTCCATTTAACCTACCAATAAACCATGAAAATAAGCACTTAATCATGCCTTGACATGTGCCAATTAACACACAAAATAACAACACACAAAATGGGACTTATGCATACGCACATTGAATGGAATGGTAAGGTTAACACACCAACTTACACAAAATGTGTGTACAAACATACTCTAACATAATTAAACACTAACATTACCACATGCAACGTAAAATTACCTAAAACAAGCATAAAATGTACACAATCATGCAACATTAAAATGAAAAACCTAGTTCATATATACTTTCCATACAGTAGTCACATATAAAATATATGTAAATCTACACTTATCAACTCCCCCACACTTGAATTTTTGCTTGTCCTCAAGCAAAACAAAACACAAAACCAAAAACAATTTGATCGGGTTGTTGATGTGTGTAAGTTTTAATTAATTAACCTCGATAATTTGTAAGCACACGATTCATTGGCATAGTACCTAAGGTGTTGATCCCACGAGGAGGGATAATCTAATCCTAAAATCTAAGGTTAAAATAAATCGCAAAAATTCAAAATGTAATGAAACTAAAACAAAAATTCGATTCAATCAATTAAATCAATTCAAGAATCAATCACGAAAATATTAACAATTTAGCAATTGCAACTCACACTCAAGAATCAACCTAAGGAACTACCAATTGAAAGAAAGGAAATTTTACCTATCTTTAACGTTAACCTAATCAACTATGAATTACTGGATTATTGGTTCTAGACGATCCTAGGGTTGATTACTCTCTCTCAAGTTATAATCATTAACTCGAATTTATAAACCCTAATCAGATTATGGAAGTTGCAATTTCTCAATTAACAACCTATCCAAAACCCTAATTGGATCTGAATTTATCTAATAAACTATCGGAAACCTATGTAAGATCTCACTTCGCACAATTTACCGATTTGATTTAATTCTTGTTATATTAAATCACCTAACTCTTGTTAACCCAATTTAACTATTTTTAATTTAATTCACCCTCTCAGTTTATCACCGAATTATGCAATTTTAGAAATTAATTCACAATAAATCCAGTAAAACATAAACAATCAAATTTCATTAAATCAAAGATAAAACCTTGAAGTTGAGTTTAGAATATCATCAACATCTAAAAAATCCTATCATCAACTATTATTTCAATTCTATACAATAATAAAATTGAAAATAACAGGAAATATGAAATTGAAAAGATGACGAGAGGCAGCAACGTCGTGAAACTCCTGATCCGGGAAGTACGTCAAGTTGGTTTCTTCTCCTCTTCTCTCTTCCTTCTTCTCTTTCTCTATCTCTCGATAATTTACTCTAGGGTTTCTCTCAAAAGTGGCTGATACAAAAGCTGCCCGAGCCTTCTGTCATGATCGTGGAAAGAAGGCCATGATTGTGGGCCATATCCTGTGTTTTTGTCATGATCGTGGCATATGGGTCATGATCGTGGGCTAACTCTAGTGCTTCTGTCACGATCGTAGGCATATGTGTCACGATTGTGGGCCGTTGTTTCGGCCTAAATGTCTCTGAAACTTCTCCATTCTTCAATGTTGACCCTGAAACACTAACAAACACATCAAGGTACCTCAAAACATAATAATAAGTTCAAAAACTTGTACTAACATAAATAATTAAGAAACTAACACAATCTTAACCTAAACACATACTAAACGATTGAATTAATAATTAAATACATATCAAACTAAACTCTAAAACACGATGCAATTAACACTTATCACAATTCACAACACAATACACATATTACACCAAACATGCACACTCACAAAACACGCAACTATATGATAATGGCACAATGAAGATAATCTTAAAGAAATCTTTCAATCTTAAATGCAATCATCCAACATAATCCAAAATTTCAACTCATTAATTCATGATCAAATTGAATGAAATAAATATACAAGTCAGTCAAGATAATTATAACCTATCCCTATATTTATGTCACTTGAATAAATGCATTTATAAATATCAATCAAGTAGAAAGGTATTCTATTACTGAGTCGCCCCTATGAAAATATAGCTATTATACAAAGATTGGTAAGCTTTTATTTCATTAACACACATTTTTTAATTATGTTTTTAACGCTAACCTAGTATTTTGACGGGAAGGCAAACATTTATGATGAATGTTCCCCGATTACTGATATATATATATATATATATAAACTTAGTTAGTGGGCATTCTAGCTTTTTGACGTGAAGACAAACATTTGTGATGAATATCCCCCAGTTACTTAACTATACCACCCTTCATAGCCAGCTACCAGCTCTATTCTTAACCTTTTTTAGGCCAGCAAAATAACTATCCATTTACACAAACCTCTCTTTCTTTCTTTTTCCCTTTTTTTCACATTTTAACCTACTTTATTTCTTTGTATCTTTTTAGTTATTATAAAAGACTATTTGTAACTTCCTACCAGTTTAATTGATTCTAAACGTAAATACATCCATCATGTAACATCAAATGTAAAAATAGGTTCTATATCCTAATTCACACACAGATTTACCTCAATTCTCAATCAAACACAAATTCATAAGCTAAAATACTTTCATATGCTAAATAATCACATTTAAAATTAATTTCATCCTCATGCGAATATGCCATTGATTCATTATCAATAGTGACATATAATGCAAATGCACACAAAATCACGCAAAATCATACAAAATAGGAAAATTTTTGGGGAGTTAAATAAGACACACAATATGTAACGCAAAATTGCATACCACTCCCCCACACTTAAACGACATATTTTCCTCAATGTGTGGAAGTGGTGCATAATGAAACAATTAACATACAAAAGTAGAAATAACAATAATAAAAGATAAAGGGCATGAGAAAGCTTATTCAATGGGACAACAGTAAAGGTAGCATTGTTGGAAAGTGTACTCCCTCAGCATAGCTCCCTTATTCTCATCTTTTGTCTTCCTGCAATCACACATAAAATTTAAAAGCATTAGTAAAATAAAACACAAAACATAAAACACACCAAACTATAAAAAAGTTGATGCTAGTTTTTATATTCACTAGCAAGACTTTTTAGCCTATGCTTGGATCACTGGAGGGGTTGGAGAGACAGCTTCTCTCATTCTTTGGGCAATTGGCCGCTGAAATAAGGCTTACAGCGGTGGCCATTCACTTTAAAGGTCTCTCCATGCTCATTTTCTAACTCTAACGCTCCAGATGGATAAACATTAAATACTGTAAAGGAGCCACTCCATTGAGATTTCAATTTTCCTTGGAACAAAGGAAGTCTTGAGTTAAATAGTAAAACCATATCCCCTGTATGGAAGTTCTTCTGATTGATATGTGCATCATACCACTACTTTACCTTTTCCTTATACAATTTTGCATTTTGGTACGTTTGCAGCCTTAATTTTTTCAACTCATTCAATTAAAGCTTTCGTTTTTCCCCAGTTGCTTTTTCATCCCAATTTAGGGCCTTAATTGCCCAATACACCTTATGCTCTAATTCTACCGGTAAGTGACAAACCTGTCCATAAATCAGTCTATAAGGTGTCGCACTCTTAAATGCTATCTGGTAGGCCCAAACTGCACCATCCAGTTTATTTGCCCAATCTTTTCTTGAAGAGTTGACGGTCTTTTCTAAAAACATTTTCTATTCTCGGTTGACGACCTCAACTTAGCCACTTGCTTGGGAATGGTACAGTTTCACTATCCTGTGTTACACTTCATATTTTTTCAATAATTTTTCAAAAGGATTACTACAAAAATGGGTTCCTCTATCACTGAAGATGACCTATGGCACTCCAAATCTATTAGTTATCTTCTTAAGGAACTTTTGCACCACTCGACCATCATTTGTTGTAATCGCCATCACCTCGGCCCATTTCAACACATAATCTACACTAACCAAAATAAATTTATTTCTGTATGAAGACGGAAATGGTCCCATAAAATCTAACCCCCAAACATCAAAGACCTCAACTTTAAGTACTGCTGTCATCGGCATTTCATCCCTCTTAGATATATTCCTTATCCTTTGACACCTGTCACATTTTTTCACCCATTCTTGCGCATCTTTAAATAATGTTGGCCAAAAGAACCTGCACTCTAGCACTCTAGCACTCTAGCGGCTATTATATTAACCCCATAATGTCTAGCATATGCAGAATTGTGACAGTGAGTTAAAATAGCATGAAACCCATCGTTTGGAACACATCACCTCAAAAATCCATCAGTGCACATTTTAAACAAAAGTAGGTCTTCCCATATATAATGCGAACAATCGGAAAGAAACTTTTTTTGTTATTGGTACTTAAGATCCAAGGGTAAGATACCACTCACCAGGTATTTCACAATGTTTGCGAACCACAGTATGTTAGATGCATTTATCCACATTAAAGCCTCGTCAGGGAATTGTTCATTTATCTCCAATTCAACTTAAAATTCCTTTCCTCCTAGCTGGATAAATAATCTTCCACCACATTCTCTGCTCCTTTCTTGTAACGAATTTCCAGATCAAACTCTTGTAGGAGCAAAATCCACCGAATTAATCTAGGATTGGCATCCTTCTTTGCAAATAAATGTCTTAATATCGCGTGATCAGTAAAAACAATTACTTTAGAGCCTAGCAAATATGATCGGAATTTATCACACGCAAACTCCAAAGCTAATAATTCTTTCTCTGTTGTTGTGTAATTTAGTTGTGGTCCAATCAGTGTCTTGCTCGCATAATAAATAGCATGTAATTTCTTCTTTTTTCTCTGGCCCAACACACATCCTATAGCATAATCACTGGCATTGCATATGAGCTCAAATGGAAGTGACCAATCTGGTAATTGTAGAACAGGTGCTAAAATCAATGCCTTCTTCAGCTTGTCAAAGGCATTCAAACAGTTATCATCAAAGGTAAAAGGCATATCCTTGACCAACAATTGGGTGAGAGGTTTTGCTATTGTGGAGAACTCCTTGATGAACTGGTGATAAAATTCGACATGTCCCTAAAAATCTCGAATGCTACAGACATTGGAGGGAAGTGGGAGTTTACCAATTACTTCAATTTTCACCCTGTCAACTTCAATTCCCTTGCATAAAATTTGGTGACCCAAAATTATGCCTTCCTGAACCATTAAGTGACATTTTTTCCAGTTCAGCACCAAATTAGAGTCTTCACATCTTTGAAGAACCCTATCTAAATTTTTCAAGCACTGCTCAAAGGTATCTCCAAAGACTGAAAATTATTCATGAACACCTCCATTATTTCCTTAATCATGACTGAAAAAATAGCCATCATGCACCTTTGAAAGGTCATTGGTGCATTGCATAACCTGAATGGCATTCCGTCTGTAGGCAAAGGTACCATAGGGACATGTAAAAGTGGTCTTCTCCTGATCTTCTGGGTATATGAAGATTTGATTGTATCCCAAATATCCATCTAGAAAGCAGCAGTAGGCATGACCTGCTACTCTTTCTGTCATTTGATCTACAAAAGGTAAAGGAAAATGGTCCTTTGTTACAGCATTAAGCTTTCGATAGTCTATACAAACCTGCTAACCTGTAATGGTTCTTGTTGATAATATTTCTCCCTTCTCACTTTTGATTATCATCATCCCACCTTTCTTTGGAACACATTGGATGGGACTAACCCATTGGCTATCTAATATAGGATAGACGATGCCTGCATCAAGAACTTTAACAATTTCCTTCTTTACCATTTCCTTCATGTTTGGATTTAATCTTCGTTGTTTCTCTCTCACCATTTTGCATTCTTCTTCTAAGTTTATCCGGTTCATTACTACATTAGGACTAATACCTCGGATATCTGAAAGTTGCCATCCCAGTGCTTTCATCCTTTTTCGAATTGTATCGACCACCTGCTTCTCTAGATCTTCATCCAACAAATTCGAAATAATAATTGGAAGTGTGTTTCCCTCACCTAAAAATTTATATCTTAAATGTGTAGGTAAGGGATTTAATTCTAGTACAGGTGGTTTTTCAGTTGAGGGTGGGGTGGGTCGGTTTGTTCTGTATAAAGACTCCTATTGTGGGTCCTCTCCTATCTCTCTTCTTCTTCACTCCCTTTTTCAATCTCGTCCTTGTCCTCTACATCGGGTTCTCTCATATATACTACCTCTTGTTTTTCTAATTCCTCCATACATTCATCAATTAAATCAACTCTCATACACACATTTCCTTCTCCTACATTCTTAAGGGTTTTGTTCATGCTAAACTCCACTTAATCATCACTAATCCTCAAGACGAGCTTCCTATCATGAACATCGATCAGAGCCCTCCCAATATTCATGAAAGGTCTTCCCAGTATCAAAGACAATTACGATCTTCTGCTACATACAAGATTACAAAATCAACTAGGATGATGAAACTTGTCGACCTTTATGAGCACGTCTTCCACCACTCCAAAGGGTTTCTTGATCAACTGGTCTACAAGCTGTATTAACATGGAAGTTGGCTTCAGATCACCCAATCCCAACTTCTTGAAAATTGATAACAGCATGAGGTTTACACTCACTCCCTGATTATGCAAGCACTTAGAAAATTCCAAATTGTCAACAGTGCATAGAATAGTAAAGCTTCCTGGGTCCTTTAACTTTGATGGCAATTAGCTCATGATCACCGAACTACAACTCTAGATGGAGACACTGTCTGATCTTCCTCCTAAGCACGCTTGTTAGTGAGGATATCCTTTAAGAACTTAGCGTACTTGGGCATATTTTATAATGCCTCCACCAACGAAATGTTGATTTACTATTTCTTCAGCTTGTCCAAAAATTTTGAAAATTAGGCATCCACCTGATTTCGCTGCAATCTCTGTGGGTATGGTACTTTTGGCATGTAAGGAGGAGGTGGTACATATGGTTTTTCCATTTCTTGTTCTTGTTCCTCCTTCTCCTTGTCTTCAGTAATCGCAGATTGATTACTCAGTTGACCTTGTGCGGTTTTCGTTCTAAATGAATCTCCCATTTTTTTCCCACTTCTCAATTGTATTACTTTCAACTGCTCTTTCTAACTGGGTTTTAAGGAGCTAGGAAGGTTGCCTAGAGGTCTACTTGCTAATGCTGTGGCTAGTATGCCCATTTGCACCTCCAAATTTTGAATAGACGACGCTTAGTTTTTGAACATTGACTCATTCTGTACTTAAGCCTTTTTTTGTTCATCCTCCATCCTCTTCATGTTTTCCCCATAGCCATTAAATTTAATGGTCACCACCTCAATCAACTTATCCAATTTGGACTTCAAAGCCTTATTAGAATCTTGTTGGAATCCAGGTGGGTATGGCTGCCTCGCATTGTTTCTAGTAAAATTACTCCAAGAAAATTTCGGGTGGTTTTTCCACCTCGGATTGTACGTACTGGAGTATGGATTGGTTGCTCTGTTCTGAATACCATGTAATTTGCTTGCTTTAATCCTTCATTGTTTAACAGGTAATAATCAGCTGTCATATGGTCATGTTGGTTGCAGAGTTCACAGACCTGTTACACCGCACTTAGAGAACTCGATGGAGCATTCATATTGTGTAATTTCCTTACCAGTGCTACAATCTGTGCTTGTATGGCTGATGGTGACTCAGTTGATGCAACCCTTTTTTGCTCCTTCACTTGATATGGCCTAATTCTTTCAATTGACCACAGACAGCTGTTAGTAGCGATATCTTCAAAAAGATCATGCGCGATATCAATAGTTTTTTGCATCAACAAATCACCCGCTGTGACATCTATTGTGCTCCTTGTTTCCGCCGTAACTCCATTGTAAAAAGTTTGCAATAAAAACTCTCTTGGCAAGTTATGATGGGGGCAACTCCTCTGTAACTCCTTAATTCTCTCCTAAGCTTCATAAAAAGACTCCCCATCATACTATTAGAAGGTTGTGATTTCCTTGATGATTCTTGTGGTCTTAGTCAATGGGAAATATTTAGAAAGGAAAGTCTGGACCAACTGATCCCATGTTCTCACAAATTTGGGGGTCAAAGAATTTAGCCATGCCTTCACTCTATCTTTTAAAGTGAAAGGAAACAATCCCATCCTGACTGCATCCTCGGATAATCCATTGTATCTGAATGTGTTACAAATTTCTAAGAAATTCACCTGGTGTGCATTGGGGTCTTCATGGGATAGACCATAAAATTGCACATTCTTCTGGAGGATTGTCACCTTTTTTCCTTATGCTGACCCACTCACATGCTTCTTCTCTTGGTCCTAGTTTGCCCTCCTGATTTTGTGCAATTAATTGTCCTTGAAACACGGCTTGCACACAACTTTTGTGCCAACCAAGTTTTTAAGTCACGGTTGTGACTAGTAAGGTCACAACTGTGACCACTAATGTCAAATTCCTATTATAATGTCCCAACTTTTATTCCATGCTTCCTTCACTCGATTGCTCCATTTAACCTGCCAATAAACCATGAAAATAAGCGCTTAATCATGCCTTGACACATGCCAATTAATACACAAAATAACAACACACACATTGAGACTTATGCATGCACACATTGAATGCAATGGTAAGGTTAACACACCAAAATGTGTGTACAAACTTACTATAACATAATTAAACACTAACATGGCCACATGCAACGTAAAAAATACCTAAAACAAGCATAAAATATACACAATCATGCAACATTAAAATGAAAAACCTAGTTCACATGTATTTTCCATGTAGTAGTCACACATAAAATATCTGTAAATCTACACTTATCAAGAGAAGAGGGTAAATTTTTAATGATTTTTAACAATTCAAATTCATTGTTTTAGTATGACCATATCGAGAGACCTTTTCACACTTCAAAATCCTCATGTCTATTTTTGTGTTACTCAAAATCTCTTTTTCCTACTTGGACTCTTACTATCATTAAAACAATATCTAGAATTCCTGTGAAAAGTAAGCTAGCATGCAACATAATTACTATTAAGTCATTTCATTTAACCTGAATTAATAATGTTAACTATATATGAAATAGATCTTCATATCTATTTAATTCCTTACATCATATGTTGATAAAAATTGAGGGGAAATTTGATATTAATATTCTAAATTTCATATTGTATCTATAAAGAAATGATACAAAATTAAATTTCATACTGTGTCTACTGTGAAATGGTACAAAATTATGTTATATCATACTAGGTTACCATAATAGGTTGTACCGTATAATTTTGAATTGTACTGAAATACTAAAAATATTTGATCAAATTTAAAAATAAAAATTGAATGGATAAACACAAAAAAAATTATGTTTAAATATTTTTAATAGTTATAATGTCAAAAGATATAATTGAGTATTTTTTCTTTTTAATATATGTGAAATATTTTTTGATGATTTGAATTTTTTAGTATTATAACCAAAGTTGCAAATACCGTACCGAACTTGGTATCAGATTGGATTCTGGTATGGTTTGTACCAGTATCAATCAATACCGAGTACCGTTTTGGGTAATTTTTTAAATTTATGAAATAGTCCTTGAAATTTTTAAAATTTGGAAAATAGTCCATTAGTATATTGTACAATTGTACTGTATACTTTACAAGTTTACATCAACCATGTTTCCAAAAATCATAATAATAACAATTAAAATGAAATAACAATAATTTTTAAATATTTCACATATAAATAATAACCACAATTAATATTTAAAAAAAGACAATCATCATAATACAAATATAAAAATAAAAATAATTAAAAGTATTACAATAATACAATTTCATCATTTTAATAAATAATAATTACATCAAAACATCCAATAAAAAGAATAATAAATATCCTTAACTATTACAATTTACGTAAAGAATTCATGACAAGGAAACAATCAAGTAAAAGTTAAACCTGAAACAAAAACATTTCCAACAATTTCCATTTCCAATAATGACAATTCACAAAACAATTTCCATTTCCAACAATCACTAAACGTTCATAAAATAATTTTCATTTCCAACAATTTCCAACAATTCCCATTTCTAATAAACACAAAATAATTTCCATTTCCAACAATCACAAAACAATTTCCAGTTCCAACAATTTCCAATAATTCCCATTTCCAACAATCACAAAACATTCATAAAACAATTCTCATTTCCAATAATCACAAAACATTCATAAAATAATTTCCATTTCCAACAATTCTCATTTCCAATAATCACAAAACATTTATAAAACAATATTCATTTCCAACAATTCTCATTTCCAATAATTTCAAAATATTCATAAAACGATTTCTATTTTCAACAATTTCCAACAATGCTCATTTCCAACAATCACAAAACATTCATAAAACAATTCTCATTTCTAACAATTTCCAACAATTCGTATTTCCCAAAATTACAAAACGTTCATAAAACAATTTCCATTTCCAACAATTTCCAACAATTCTCATTTCCAACAATCACAAAACAATGTTCATTTCCAAAAATTTCCAACAATTCCCATTTCTAATAATCACAAAACATTCATAAAATAATTTCTATTTCCAACAGTTCTCATTTCTAATAATCACAAAACATTCATAAAACAAGTTCCATTTCTAATAATTCTCATTTCAAACAATCATAAACACATTCATAAAACAATTTCCAACAATTCCCATTTCCAATAATCACAAAACATTCATAAAACAATTTTCATTTCCAACAATACCCATTTCCAAGAATCACAAAACATTCATAAAACAATTCTCATTTCCAATAATTCTCATTTCCAACAATCACAAAACAATTTTCATTTCCAACAATTTCCATTTCCAACAATCACAAAACATTCACATCCTTAACTATTACAATTTACGAAAAGAATTCATGACGAGAAAACAATCAAGTAGAAGTTAAACCTGAAACAAAAATATTTACAATTACATTACATATATAGAATTTAACATAAACTCATAAACATCAAACATAAGTAAAATTAAAAGGAGAGAAAAAAATAACCTAGAACGAAGTTCAATCGTCAACGAAAGGATACTTGTTATAACTGCACTGACCTCATTTATCATTTAGTACAAAATCCTCATCATTGAGAGGAGCTTTATTATCATTATCATTCAAATTTAATGCACCAAATGACATGTCAATGCTTTCCCATCCATGATAATGACATACCTTTCCTAAAGCTTTAAATTGTATCGAACAAAAACCAAGTCATTCAACCTCTTATGCTCCAATCTATTCCTTTTTTTGAAGTGGATAAATTC
>JAOQMS010012682.1:0-16459 GCA_027563885.1 Erythroxylum longipes
TACTTACATGGAAGTAAATCGTAACACTACAGTTAAACCATAATCAAGTGACCAACATGATTATTCGACTGTGGATCGATTAATTAAGATTATAATAATATACATGTTTTCCATACATCTCCATGTATATGTATATTACTTACAAAAGAGCCTTTGGTACCTTATGACTAGTTATATTATGCTTAGACAAATAAAACCAAACTCTTTTGTTTTATTAATAATAAATATTTTCATTACAATATTTTAACCGGAAGAAAATTAATTTATATGTAAATACATTTGCTTTCTAGGGCATTATATTTACATAAACCTAACAATCTCCCACTTGCCATAAAGCAAGTTTGACATATCCCTCATTCTCATTCCTTTTAGGTGACCGTCGAAGCTCTTCTGTGACAGCGTCTTCATGAACGAATCAACAAGGTTTTGATATGTGGGAATCTTTACCACATCCACCTCACCACGTTGTACTATCTCCCTTATGAGATGACAATGTGTTTGGCAGCTTTATGGTTCCGAGGTTTTTTAGAATTAGCCACTGCCCCACTATTATCGCAATAAAATGTAATGGCCTTTTTAGCCTCAGGAACTTGCTTCAAATCCTTTAGGAACTTGCAGAGCCAGACTGCTTCCTTTGCTACTTCATAAGTAGCAACATACTCAGCCTCCATAGTCGAATCAACAACATAAGATTGCTTGACACCCATCCAGACTATGGCTCCACCTACCAAAGTAAATATAGAACCAGAAGTTGATTTCTTTAAATCAATATCTGATTGGAAATCGGAATCTATATATCCTATTGGAATAAGATCACTTTCATAGTAAACAAGCATTAAGTTCTTTGTCCTACGAAGATAATTCAGTATGCACTTGATTGTAATCCAATGATCCATTCCTGGATTAGACTGGAATATGCTTACGAATCCCACTACATAACAGATATCCGATCTAGTGCAAAACATAGCATACATTAAACTTCCAACTACCGAAGCATATGGAATGTTGTGCAAGTGTCCGACCTCCTCATGGGTCTTAGGTGCTTGCTCCTTTGAAAGTTTAATTCCATGTCTAGTAGGTATGAATCCTGTATGGCAAACTTATTGGGCATGTTCTCAATGTAAGTAAGTTGAGACAAGGCTATCTGCTTATTCTTACGATCCCTTATAAGCTCGATCCTTAGAACATAGTTAGCCTTTCCCAAATCCTTCATTGAGAACTATTCGTTTAGCCATCCCTTGACCGTAGATAACATTCCTACATCATTTCCAATGAGTAGAATGTCATCGACATACATAATTAGGAAAGTGACCTTGCCTTCTTGTATCCTTTTATAGACATAAGGCTCATATAGGTTTTGTATGAACCCATAGGTTTTGATAGCCTTATCAAACCTAATGTTCCAAGACGTAGATGCTTGTTTAAGTCCATAAATTGACCTTTGCAACCTGCATACCTTATGCTCATTACCTGGCTCAGTGAATCCTTCTAGTTGGGCCATATAAATGGTGTCTTCAAGATCCCCATTAAGAAATGAGGTCTTGACATCCACTTTCCATATTTCATAATTTAAATAGGCTGCTATGGACAAAAAAGTTCTAATGGACTTAAGCATGGCAACCGGAGAAAAAGTCTCTTTATAGATTATACCCTCTTTTTGACTATACCGCTTAGCTACCAATCTAGCTTTAAAGGTCTCTACCTTTCCATCAGATCCTCTCTTCCTTTTAAAGATCCATTTAAACCCTATATCCTTTACACCTGGTGGTAGATCTATAAGGATCCAGACTTCGTAGGCGTATATGGAATCTATTTTCGCATTGCCTTGAGCCACTTTTTTGCATCAACGTCATTAATATCCTGTGTATAAGTAATGGGATCCATTACTTCTTTGGTCTAAGATGGCAATTATGCCTTCTCCTAGACCTAGATATCTGTCTGGTTGTCTCACAACCCTCCCACTACGTCTAGGCACTACTTGACGTTTAGGCTGCTCTTCAGATTAAACTTTTGAATCCATTTCGACATCTTGTTTCGCTATATCCAAATCAACTCTTGGTTTGGAAGAAATAGTTAACTTCTTTAGTACTACTTCACTTCTTCCTTTGTGATTTCTCACAAATTCTTCATCCAAAAAGGTCGCATTGTTCGACACAAGTACCTTCCTGTCCTGAGGACTATAAAAATAGTACCCTCGTGTACCCTTAGGATATCCTACAAACAAACATACTTCTGACCTTGGTTCCATCTTTATGGATTCAGGCCTTAGAACATAGGCTGGGCAACCCCAATTCCTCAAGTGTCGTGATGAAGGCACCCGTCCAGTCCACAACTCCCTAGGTGTTTTAGGCACCAATTTGGATGGAGCAAAGTTAAGAAGATAAGTTGCCGTTTGTATGGCATATCCCCATAACGATTTTGGAAGGCTAGAGTAGTAAATCATTGATCTTACCATTTTCAATAGAGTCCTATTCCTCCTTTTAGCTACACCATTATGTTGAAGTGTTTTGGGAGTTGACAAGTTGGAAATAATTCCATTGTCAATTAGGAATTGTTGGAACTCTCCAGATAAGTACTCACCACCTCGATCCAATCGAAGTTGTTTTAATGGATTGTCCAGTTGCTTCTCAACTTCAACTTTGTATTCTTTGAACTTTTCAAAGGACTCACTCTTTTTGTGCATCAAATACAAGTAGCCATGTCTAGAGTAATCATCTACAAAGGTTATGAAGTATTCATAACCTCCTCTAGCTTATACGTTTATGGGCCCACACACATCAGTGTGTACCAAGTCCAACATCGATTTAAATCTATTTCCTTTGAAAGGAAATGAGGCCTTGGTCATCTTTCCTTCAGTATAAGATTCACAGGTGGGTAATGGATCATTATCCAAGCCTGTAAGGATCCTATCCTTCACTAACTTGTCAAGTCTTTTCTGATTCACATGACCCATCCTTAAATGCAACAGATATTTTGAATTAATGCTAGAGTCATTGGCTTTTCTTGGTTTTATTAATTCAGTGGTTTTTAGTGAGCCTGTCATAGGTTCTATAAAGAACAATCCATATTTAATTACCGCATTACAAATAAAATCCTTATTCTCATATATTGAAACAACTTTTTCAAAATATAAGGAATAACCAGATTTTATTAGACAAAAAATAGAAATCATATTCCTTACAACCATTGGGATGTAATATACATCCTCTAAATATAACCTATGACCACTAGGAAAGTCTAAGATAACTACTCCCACTGCTTCTGCCGAAACGTGGGATACATCTGCTATCTTGACTTGAAACTAGCCTTTAGATAGTCTTTTCCTTTGCTAGAACCACTGTATGAAATTGAAAACATGGTCAGTGGCTCTTGAATCTAATATCCAAGAATCAGATGAATCTGCCGCATTTCTCGTTCCTAACAAACTTAGGAAACCTATACATTGTTTGCTCTTGAGGAGACCCAAACCATACAAGATCTAGTATTCATGTCCTCCGGTGGGGAGTAACACTTCACCATATGCAAATGGGCTATCGCATGGAGAACATGGACTCTCACATGAGCATCCTCTCCCACTCAATCTTTTTCGGTCTTTAAGTTTTAATTAATCCCATCTTGTCTAGATGCAATTTATTAACCATCTTATATTGTTTCATTATATATCTCATACATAATGAATGCATGGCAAAACCTAAGGATAGCAATTTTTCTAAATGACATACATTCACATAATATCGCATATTATTTGCATCCATTCATCCATTCTTCTCATGAATTAAATATCTACTTTTGGTTGTCTATCTTAGAAAATTAAAAGAAAATTACAAGGCCTTTATGCCCAAAAATTATTCTTGGACTTGGATCTTCCACTTCAAACTTTTCGCTCGCACGATCCGCCCGTTTGGTAAAAAAGAGTTAATGGCATTTTTAAAAAAAAATTGATTTGCAAATAGTAAAACAAAAAATTGCAGCACTTGAAAAAAAAATCAAGAATTGACATAATTTAATCAAAATAAGAACTGCCATTAACACAAAATAAAAACTGAAAACATATACCTTCTTTTCTTCGATCCATGGCTGCTTCATCTTTAAAATTACAGAATTTTGCAAACAGAAAAAGAAATAAGACAAAGAGGAAACATGGCGATGATAGGCCACGCTCCTTGTTACAAACCAAACAAAGAAAAATTTACAAGGTAAATCGATTTTCTATGGACAACCAAAAGAGCAAACCAAACATACACAACATATATTTTTATTACATAAAAAATTACAGCATACATAATTTAATATAATTTCCAACACATGCCACTTATAGGAACTAAATAATGCATAATCAAATCAACTGTGATACCAATTGTTGGATAGAAAACAAAAACATGGTTGGTTTGGCTAAACGGTAGATTTCAAAAACTTTTTCCGAAATCAATATAGCGGAAGCATAAACACCAAATCAACATGCTTTTAATCGATACATGATACGGTATAAGGAAAATAAATAAAATAAGAACAAGATCAGAATATTACCGACTCCTCGTTACAGCTTCAACTCCTCGCTACTGTGTCCTCAACCAATCTGATCTACCTTTGGTTCTCCTTGGACAACTTGATTATCAAAATCCTTTTGTGAGAAAGAAGAAGATAAATAATGGAGATTATCTTTACTTTATTCGGCTAGTTCTAAAAACAAATATGAGACCTTTTCATTTTCTACGAAAGATTAATATAGAGAACAAAACAAAGAGACCTCTTTTGCTATGTTTAGCTAGGTAGGAGAGAATGGAGAGAGACAATCACGCAACACTCATTTTTTCATCAAACCTAAATGAAATCAATGTCCTTGGAAGTCCAAAACCTTGGACGTTTGGGAGAGAGTGAAGATAGATAGCAAAAAACCGCACCATTCCATTCTTTAATCAAAGAATACAAAGAGGGCTGCATGTTTTCGCCACTGCCATACTTCATTCTTTAATCAACCATTTAAATCATTTAATGAAGATTATCTTTACCGAATGTATTGGATGAGAGTGGAGAGAGCAAAAGCCACACATTCATTCTTTAACGTTTTTCTATCTTTTAAAAGCCATTAAACAATTTAATGATGATGAGCATTACTTAAGAATGCTATCACCAAAAATGGGTCTTTTAAAAGCCATTAAAAACAACCATTAAACCATTTAATGAAGAGCATTATAGAATCATACATTTTGTAGAATTCGGTTTTACTCCTTTTTTAAATTTAAATTTTAATTCAATTTATCTAATTAATTAAATCAAAATCTAGCACAATATTAAATATTCCTTTAACTTATAATTAACAATTAATTAGTGTAAGCCTAATATTTAATTATAGGCTTAAGACCTAATTTAATTAACTCTTAATTAATTGTTTCGGTCTTATTGGCCCAAATCCAATTCGTCCAATTCTCTCCAAACTATCTCATTTTGTTTCCGATAACGTCCGTTTAATTTTCTTATTTTCCTTGATAACTTTCCTAGAAGCCAAGTGGGGAATCTAATTGGACTTAAATAATTCAAGCTCCAATAAGCCCAGAATTAATTTAATCTCATTAAAATTAATTCTGACTTATTAACCAAATGTCATTCCACTAAAGAAATTTGGTTAAACTCTTAAATTACTTAAAATTATGAAAAACCATGTTTCAAAATTACTAATTTGATGTCCAATCGCAAACTCTATTATGAACCATATTATAGTCATCCACACAATAAAGGGTAAAATTACCGTTTGCCCTTATGTTGATTTTTCCTTTTAGGTCTCCCGTTTCACTCTACATGGTGATTAACACCAAAGATCTAATCTTGGTGTTAAGACTTGATGGGTAAATAGTCCATCAAACTACTAGTGCCAATTTAATCACCAATTTTCGTAAAACATCTAGAAGTGATGAAGTCAATATAAACTCTTTATTTGAGTGAATGTTCCCTTATGCATGTTCCAATTAATAATTGCAACATGCGGACACTAGATTGATATCCTGTAAAAATCCATTCCGATCATATCAAGAAGTATAACGAAATAAACATAAGTTCACTACTCATCAAGATTGTAGTTTGTAATAAACGAATGCTAAGTTGTATGTTTTAAGATTAAAGTAACGACCTACTTTATTCTTCAAAAATATACACAATTCTAGATTCATTGAATAGTGCCATTACCGATAGTCAACTACTATCATGTTTTGAAACTCATCATTCCCTTGAAGTAAACTCCTTTACTTACATGGAGGTAAATCACAACATTACAGTCTAAACCATAATCAAGTGAACAACATGATTGTTCGACTGTGAATCAATTAATTTAGATTCTAATAATATACATGTTTCCCATACATATCCATGTATATGTATATTACTCGTAAAAGAACCTTTGGTACCTTATGACTAGTTATATTATGCTCAGACAAATAAAACCAAACTCTTTTGTTTTATTAATAATAAATATTTTCATTACATTATTGTAACTGGAAGAAAATTAAGTTATATGTAAATACACTTGGTTTCTAGGGCACTATATTTACATAACCCTAATAGTGTCTTGTGAATGTTGCATGAAAACAAGAAATATTACGCATGAAAGAAGGAACGTTGGATGTGAATTCTGCATGTATTTTAATGGTGTAACATTAATTTTAAATAATGTATTTTAATAGAGTTAGACCTCTGAGAGTGGAAGTCACGGGTGTGACAAAAATTTTCCTTAATTGGTTTAATATGTGTCAACAAATGCAGGTTTTGATGGCATAAAAAACCTAAACCTAGACTCGGGGATAAATAAAAAGAGAAGGAGGCTAAAAATGAGACAAAACCAGATATGAGGAGGCCGAGAAAATAGGAGAGAGAGAGAGAGAATAGAAGGGGAGAAAAGAAGAAAAACAACAAGATCAATCGGTGGTGAGGAAAAAGAGGAACAGCAGATAGAGAAGGTAGAGCTGAAGCCAGAGGGAGTATCCATTCTTCTGGGTGATAGTGAACAGAGGAAAAGGGCGAGAGCCGAAGCTAGGGAGTCGGCAACATCCTCGTTTGACAGTCCAATTGTTTGCTCTTTCTATTTTATCTCTGTTGCATTATAGAACTCCTTTATCTTTATCTTTTGTCTGTTGAACCCGTTTTCCTTATTAGAGTTTGATAGTCCATTTCAGTTGTTACTCTGTTTATTGCTTAAAGACTTTTCTATTAATATTTACTGTGGCATTGAATTATACGAAGATAATGAACTTTGTTATTTCTATGATGGGCTGATTACTCAATCTTGAGAATTAATGTAACTAATTTAGTCGATTATACATGATGAAGGGACTGTTTTGTTTTCTTATTATTTGTTGTAGTTTCTAAGCTTATTGAATGTAATAGTATGGCTAACCTTTGCATCATTTAGGTATTAAACAAAGGATCGAGAGAAGAAGTTTACTATTAGAATGAGAAACTATAGACACTTAAGTTATGAATTAGAAATATATTGACTTAACTGGGTAATTATTAGTTGGGTTTAAATAATTAATTTGGATGATAAACTTGTTGAATACGAAAGTTATATTTAGTTCATCGTTTGAATTGATTTTAGAACCCAATTGGTAATTTTAGTAAGAAAATTATCCAATTAATTCCCCTTAGTCATGCATACGAGATTAAATTAGTGAAATTAATTTCTCAAAAGTTTTCCACACCGGTTGATCAAATCATTTTTGCTTCCAGTTAAATCGATTTACATTTTAGTTTAATTGTATAATTTCCTTTAAAGCCTTTGCTCAATAAACCGAGATAAAATGTTTAGGATTGCATTTGTTTTTATTTTTATTCAAGATTAATTTGAGTGAACCAATTTTACCTCCTTGAGAAACGATCCTAGGTAGTCAATTATAGCTACCTCGTAAACTAGCGAGTTGGGTAGCCTAGGTTTTTTTATAACTTATTTTGGCACAACAAGTTTTTGGCACTATTACCAGGGAGGTGTTTATTGTTTATACTTAATTTAATTTTGATTGTTTTGTCTGTTTATGCATACATTTTTTGTCATGTTATTGTGTTAATTTGTTTTAGTAATGTTCTTATTAATTCATTGTTATCCTTATTTAGTTTATGTGAGGAAGGAGATCTCTAGAAAGTGAACTTGCCCCTTTTATTGATAACGTTCATCGGATCAGAGCACCTCAATGGGAGTTTGATGATAATCTTAAAGAACCCAAGCCTGAAGATTAAGAAATGGGTGAAAGGCAACCAATAATGAAGGAGTATGCTAGACAAGTAATTGGTACTGCCACTTCGTGCATAATTTTGGCAGAGGTAGCCAGAAACTATGAATTGAAGAGCATCCACTACAACATGTTACCATCTTTCTATAGGTTTCCCAATAAAGACCCTTTAAAATTCATTCGGGATTTCTATATCACTCTTCAAATATTTCCTTTGGATGGCATAAATATAGATCAACTCAAAATGAGATGCTTCCTACACACATTGAAAGATT
The DNA here is from genome assembly GCA_027563885.1 of Erythroxylum longipes. Classification (NCBI taxonomy): domain Eukaryota; kingdom Viridiplantae; phylum Streptophyta; class Magnoliopsida; order Malpighiales; family Erythroxylaceae; genus Erythroxylum; species Erythroxylum longipes. The sequence goes on from JAOQMS010012682.1 coordinate 8,489, forward strand.
GGACCAAGGCATGGTTGAAGACCATTTTGTCTGATTCATGAACCATATGGAAGGAGGTGTACAACAAATTCATGGGAAAATTCTATTCCTATCAAAAGACCTCTGAGTTAAGGAGAGAGATAGCTACCTTCACTCAGATGAAGGGAGAGCCACATAATGAGGTGTGGGAATGCTTCAAATTCTTACTAATATAGTGTCAACCAATTCTTCTATGATGGATTAACACACCAGTGTCAATACACAGTGGATAATGCAGCAGTAAGAGCTATGGGAGAGAAGACTATCAAAGAGATATATGAAATCTTTGAAATGTTGGGGGCCAATTCTCAAGAAAAGAGTATGAGGGACAAAAGAGCTGGAGTTTATTAAGTGAACTAGAACCAATAAATGGCTATGCAATTGGCTGAGCTTACAAAGAAAATGCTAACTATGAGATTACTCCAAAATGTTCCAAATAAAGAGGTATGTGGTATAGATGAAACTTATGGTCATGGAGCTAATGTTTGTGCATATTCTTTTAAATCTTTTGTAGGCGAGGAAGAACAAGCAAACTCACTTATTGGTTTTCAATCAAGGGTGAAAAATGATCCATATTTGAATAGATACAAACCTAGTTAGAGAAACCATGCTAATTTTTTGTGGAAGAACAACAATCCACCAATGCAGTCCCAATCACAATATTAGAATTTTCATAGGCAAAATAAATTCCAAGGGCAATCCTTAAATCAGAACCTACCAAGAAAACCTTCTTTGGAGGAAAGTCTGAACGCATATATTCAAGTAACCATTCAAAATCAAAAAGTGAATAATAAGAGATTCAACTCTTTGGAAGCTTTTGTAATGAGGAATGAGACGCAAGTAGGGCAACTTGTTGCTCAAATGCAAAATAATTAAAAGGGAAGGTTACCCTGTCAACCCAAACAAGTCATAGCAGTTATTATTCTGAGAAGTGATAAGGTGATTGATAATCATGTTGAGATTCCTTATAATATATCTTATATTGGTAATCAAAAACAGGAGAGCCTTATCAAGCAAAAAGATGAACTGCATGAGGTAAGCAATAAGCACAACTCTCCAATTCACGTTTAGAAACGTGAAAAACTTAGGTATGTAACCAAAGACCATAGAGGACGAAGACTGCATAAGCCAACTAATCCTTATAGACCACTAATTGTATATCCAAGCTACGTTAAGGATTCAAAACAACATGAGTATTTTTCTTCTTTTTATAACATGTTTTCTAAGGTTAATATTAACTTGAATTTGTTGGATACGATTACGAACATTCCAAATTATGTGAAATTCTTCAAGGAATTAAGCATAAAAAATGGAAGTTTAAGTCAAACAAGAAGGTGATAGTTTTAGAAGTGGCAAGTGCGGTTCTTCAACAACAGTTACCCCACAAATGGAAAGATCCAGGGAGTTTTATTATGAGGCTATCAATGGGTAGTGGTGATGAGGCTAAGGGTATGCTTGAGCTTGGAGCAAGCATAAACCTTATACCTTACTCTATTTATGTGAAATTGGATCTAGGATAGTTGAGACCTACAAACATATGTTTGTGATTAACTGATAGGTCAATCCTTTATCCAAAAGAAATAATAGAATATGTGTTGGTAAATGTAGGAGGATTGATTATCCCCATAGACTTTGTTTTATTAGACATAGGGGAACTAAAAGGCCAAGAAAGGGGACACACCATACTCCTAAGGAGGCCTTTTATGACTACTAACAATACATTGATTAATGTGAAGAATGGAAAACTGACCATAACTGTTCTCGGAGAAACAATAGAATTTTTAATCTTTAATGTTGAACCTATCCCTACTAATATTTTTTATGAAGAATTTTCTTTTGTTGATCAAATTAATACTGCAAATTTCAATTTTGCCTTATAGGAAGAAGAAAGGGAATTGGACTTAGTTAAAGAGATTGATGAGTATTGCCAATTGCTAGATGATGCAACTGAGGGAGAGTTTGGAAAATTCTTAAAGATAGATCCTAATAAAGAGAAGAAGACACAGGAATCACTCACTTTAAGCGTTCCACCTTAAGCATAATTATTAAGGCATCCAACTACAAGACATTAAAGAAGCGCTGAATGGAAGGCAACCCATACAATTTTTTTCAATTATTTATTTATTATTCCTTTTTAGTGAATCTCAACTTTGTTTGCTTTGTGTGTGTAGACCTAATTTTTAGTCTCTTCCATTTGTTCTCCTCATAGCTATTCTCCACTCTTCTATGTAGTATGGCACGCTTTAGACCGCATCAATGCAGCCACCACCCTTACCTTTATATCGTATTTCTATCCTTCTCCTTTTTATTATTTTTATTTCTTGTTAGTTTAATTTTTTAGTGCTAATGTTCATCCCTGTTTACATTATTTTGCATCTTAGATCCCTCTTTTATTTCTTATCACGTTAGCAATAGCGTGATATTTAAGTGTGGGGGAGTATTATTTAATTAAAAAAGTTGATTTTGTATTGTGTGTTTGTTTTTTCCATTTAATAGTTAGAGATGCCAGGTCATTAACTAAACTCGATCGGAATTAGAAATGTATAATATGAGTGAATGAGTATACTTGCATGCTTAGATTGATTAACTTAGATTTCGATGAAAAGGACATAAGCCTATTGTGATAGATGAATGTCACTTTTCTTTGGTAAGAATTTGAGCCCTTTGAAAATATTGAACACCAAATTCAAGTATTTTTTACTGAGAGTGTTCTTTCATGATTAAGGAACACTAGAACTTGCTTACAAATACTATTTAAGATCACATAATCTTATGCAAACATTGAAATGATGAAGGCAACCAGGATTTACCCCTTTTGCTTAAAAAGCCACCATAACGTTACCCTTAGTGAGCCCCTTTAAGCTTAACATGAAACCTTTTCTTTCTTTAAACCTAAAATATGAGACTTTACATTAATTATTTATCCTCTTTGTTGTACCAACCATAAGGTAAGTTGACCATTTGAAATGGTATTCCTGGGTTTAGGACGTAATTGCTTAAATAAGTGGCAGGGATCATAGCATATAGTTGGCTATTGTGTTAGGAATGGGTAGAGTTGTAGCAATTATCTCCCCTCTATAATTTTCTTCTCTTGATTTCCCTGTTTTAAATAAATAAATAATTGAGAAAAAGAAAAGAAAAGAAAATACAAAAAAGAAAAAAAAGAAAGAAAGAAATAGAAAAGAAACAGAGGGAAGAGAAGACAACCAGAAAAAGAAAAAGAAAAAGGAAATATGTAAAAGGGGAGTGCTAACGTTGTTAAATGAGAGGAAGTAATTGAGTGTTTTATGCTTCATTGTTTTTTATTATTTTAAATGCTAAATTTGTTATGTGGTTTTAAACTGTGATTTTCCTTTTTCCTACTCTTAACCTAACCCCATTACAATAAAAATAAAGACCTTCAGATTATTGTTTATGTTTGATATGAGTGGTGGAGATTGGATTAGTAATCAAGACTATAATAGATGCCTTACATGAAATGAATGATAAGTGAATATATCCTACCTTTGAATGCATGAGAGGATGGAGAGTGGAGATAGTGTCTATCACACTTGTTAATGGTCTTTAAGTTGAAGTACTTGATAATTTTGGCTAAGCATGCAGAGAATAGTTTGTTCATAGAGTATTATGAGTTCAAGTTCTCAGCTTGTGTTTATTGAAATGATCGTTGATATCTTTGACTATTATTTAGGAAAATCGTTGTTTTCATTGGTTGTTTTTTTTATAGTCTAGTATCTTTTATTTTGCTTAAGGAAAAGCATACTTTAAGTGTAGAGGAATTGTTGTGTCCAATTTCTATTGACTTTTCTTGCATTCATATCTTGATTTTAGGTACAAAATCTTATGTTTTAATTCAAATTTGAAATGAATTGAGTGAAAATGGCATAGATGTTGTATGAATGTTGAATGGAGTGTCTTGTGAATGTTGCATGAAAACAAGAAAAATTATGAATGAAAGAAGTAATGTTGAACGTGAATTATGCATGCATTTTAATGGTGTAACAATAATTTTAAATTATGCATTTTAATGGAGTCACACCCATGACTCCAACAGTCATGGGTGTCACAAAATTTTTTTATAATTGGTTTAAGATTACGTATCAATGAATGCAGGTTTTGGCGGTGTAAAAAACTTAAACCTAGAATCGAGGACAAATAAAAAGAGAAGGAGGCTAAAAAGGAGGCTAAAACTAAGATAAAACCATAAAGGTATTGTAGGAGAAAATACGAGAGAGAGTAAGAGAACAGAGACATAGAAAAGAAGAAAAATAACAAAAGCAATTGATGGTGAGTAAGAAGAGGAACATCAGATAGAGAGAAGGAAGAGTTGAAGCTAGCAGGAGCATCCGTTCTTCTGGGTAATAGTGAACAAAGGAAAAGGGTGAGATTCGAAGACAAGGAGTCGCCAGCATCCTCATCCAACAATCCATTTGTTTGCTCTTTCTATTTTATCTCATTTGCATTACGGAACAACTTTATCTTTATATTTTGTCTATTGAAATTATTTTCCTTACTAGAGTTTGATAGTCCATTTTGGTTCTTACTCTTTTATTGCTTAAATACTTTTCTATTGATGCTAACTCAGGAATTGAAGAATATGAAGATGATGAATTTTGTTATTTCCATGATGGACTGATTACTCAATCTTGAGAATTAATGTAGCTAATTTAGTCGATTATGCATATTTTGTTTTCTTATTATTTGTTGTAGTTTCTAAAATTATTGGATGAAACATTGTGACTAACCTTTGCATCATTTAGATATTAAACAAAGGATCAAGATAAGAAGTTTAATATTCGAATGAGAAACTATAAACACTTAAGTTGTGAATTAGAAATATATTAACTTAAGTGGGTAATTGTTAGTTGGGTTTACATAATTGATTTGGATGATAAACTTGTTGAACATGAAAGTTAGATTTAGTTTATTATTTAAATTGATTTTAGAACCCAATTGGTAACTTTAGCAAGACAATTATCCAATTAATTTCCCTGAGTTATGCATAGGAGATTAAATTAGTGAAATTAATTTCTCAAGAGTTTTCTATGCTGGTTAATCAAATCGCTTTTACTTCCACTTAAATTAGTTTAATTTTTAGTCTAATTGTGCAATTTCCTTTAAAACCTTTAATCAAAAAATTGGGATAGAATGTTTAGGATTGCACTTGTTTTTATTTTTATTCAAGATTAATTTGAGTCAACCAATTTTACCTTCTTGAGAGACGACCCCGAGTAATCAACTACAACTACCTCATAGACTTGCAAGTAAGGTAGCCTAGGTATTGTTAAAAGTTATTTTGGCAAAAAAAACAATCTAGAACATGCTCTCTAAATTTAATAAGAGAGACACATTACGAATTAGGCAAACAGATTAATCAAGGTAACAACCAAAAAGCTCGAGTCATTTAAACAAGGTTATGTTATGTCTAATGATTCGACACCATTAGTTACTACAAATGAGTCCAAACATAACTGTTACATATTGTATTCAAGATTCTAGCAATGGTTTTACATAAAACAATTAAATAGAGCAGTTAATCATTCTTACGCAATGGGTTTACATAAAACAATTAAATAGAGCAGCAATAGAAAAGTCAATCATAACTATTACACAATACCCAATTTAATAAGCATAAGATATCATAGAAAATCCCTTAAAGAGAAAAAAAAACATAATGTGGATACGGCCAAATTTATTGTTTGGAGTCAATTTCACCTCCAAACTGGGTTGGGGAAGCTTAGCCCTCTATGGGTCTCCAAAATATACGTGCTCTCCCCCTCATTTCTATCCCAAAAGGATTCATAACTCTTTAGCTGTTCATTTGTTATTTTATATTAAAAATTAGAGTTATGAGTAGTGTATCAAACCATATAAGTCAGAAAAATTTGGAAATCTAGAAGATACATGGTTGGTTACACGTATAAGTATATACATGACCATGTATCTTCCAGATCATCTTGAAATCTTTGGTTCCTTGGATTTTCTTGTCCCATATTCACCTTAATCAATCTCCTTTTTGTTCCATAATGACAATTGAGTTTGAACATCAAGAGGATGACTCAAAGACTGTGCTTTTAACTCACTTTAGCTCTTATGATTCCAATTTGTACCTGAAACCAAATATGAACAATATGAACCAAAATAAGTTTCTTAAATATTTCATAGCATTGATCACTAAGTGTTGTGAGATACATATACAATTAACAAACACATATTAATTATTCATCTTTGAGTCTCTTTAAGGGCCTTTAATCAAACCTGCATTTCAATTTTTATGCCCATAATCGGTCATCAGAGGAGTTTTCTTTGGAATCAAAATAGAGATATAACAACCTATTTTAGTAATCCGTGGTTCCTTTATGGAGACTATAACTCCATTCTGAAAAGTGAAGAATCAAAAGGCTTTAGAGGTATTTGTAATCCTTGTTCTGAGCTTGGAAACTTCTTTAATGAAGCTCAACTCACCAACGTCCCTTCTAGTAGATGATTTTCATATATGGTAATAAATAATCAGGTTCTAGTTTCACTAGGAAAAATCTTGGTAAGAGTTTATCTAACCTACAATGGATGATAGCTTTCTAAACTACTTCTCCAACTTCTTAAGCAATTTCTAATATGAGCATACTCTTGTTATCACTTTCACTAAAGCAATAAGCCCTAATTCTCCTTTTAGATTCAATAGCTTCCTGTTGGAACTAGTAAGATTTGAGGATGGAGTTTAGAATGCCTTGAGATTTAATATAATAGGTACTAAAAAATTAATTTTTACATAGGAGAATCTTACTAGATAGGAAATGAAGTTGTTATTTAAGGAAAATATTGGCACAACACTCATCATCTTGTCAGTACTATCAAAAAGGACCTTGATAGCATTCAACATGCAATCTATCTTAATCCTCTTTCATCACATCTTCAAGATCAAGAAAGAGTTTCTTTGTACAATTATTCTACGGCTCAACTTATGATTTTTCTCTTATGAAACAGAGATTAAGAGTTTATTGGTTAAGATATGGAGATAGCAATACATCATTCCTTCATAAAGCTACTATTTTAAGGAAAGAAAGGAAAAAAATATGTCTTATAAGCTTAACAATATCAAATCAGACACAAAGCCTCTATTATTACATGGAGCCTTTGATTAATTCCATGATTTGATGAATAGAGCCTATGAGACTCACTCCTTTAATCATTTTTTTAGAGAAATTTTATGGGATTCTGTTGAGGCAAGTTTTAATCTATTTAAAACCCTCAATATACTGCAAGCAGACAGGTCGTTGTTATAGTATGTGAGGTGTTGAACCCACGAGGAGTTATTGAACTAATATAATTTTATGTTATCTAAGGCCTAAAGAATTATTAAAAAGAAAATAAAATTACACAAAAAGGTATACACGTGAAGATGATTGATTGGAATTAAAATGTAAAATTAACATATAAAGAGTCAAAATGAGCACCATCAAATTAACAATGGAAATCACACAAGGAAGATTAGTCAAATATGAGAAAGGGGATTAATCCTATCATCAAATGCTAACTTGATTACTTTAAGTTAATACGATATCAATCCTAGACTTTCGAAGAGTGGATTACTTTCTCTCAAGTTATAAGCATTAAACCTCAAATCAAATTGATAGGTACTTAATTGATTATTTAATTATTTCACAACACTTAGCGATTAAGGACAATAAATTGCTTAAGATACTCATTTTAACTCGTATGTGATTTTAGGCATAATTCGGAAGCAAAGAAGTTGAAGTGAGTCGAAAGCATGATATTTGGGCCATTTTCTAAATATAAATACTCACTTGTCTTCATAGAGTAAGAAGAAGAAAATTAAAAGACAAGAAGAAAACAAGAAAAAATATATATAACACAAAGAAGTAGAAAATATACACTGTGCATGCCATGCAAGTAATGTGTATTTCATGTAAGCAAAATGGCAATAAATTTAGA
>JAOQMS010012702.1:0-16458 GCA_027563885.1 Erythroxylum longipes
GAGACTCAAGGAAAAGGAAGTCAAGAAGAAGATGTGGAATGAAAGAAGGCTGAAGTGAAGTCAACAAGAGAATGAGGCGCAACAGGATGTTCGCCGCGGTGAAGTGGATCTATCGCCGCAGCGAAACACACAGAATCCAGACTGAACTTTCAGGAAAAGTTCGCCGCGGTGAAGAATAATTCTTTCGCCACGGCGAAGGAACCAGCAACAAAGCAAAACCTTTCAAGCAAAGTTCCCGCGGTGAACCTTCTAAAACATGGACCAATTTTAGAAAAATCACCCACTGTGCGGCCCGACCCAGCATCCTTCGTTTAAAAACCTACCAAATTAGGTTATAGTATAGAAGAAAAGAGACAGAGAAGATGGAGAGAGAAAAAACATTACAGAGGATACACACACTCACGACTCTTCCTCTCCACTTGACCATCATCAATCACTTCTTTCCATTTTTCTATCGCCACATTCATTATCTACTGCTGCTGCCATGGATGCTCTTGGTGGGTTTCCGGTTGTGAGTTCTCCTGAAGCAATGCTTGGCTAAGCACCACTTCCTCTTGAAGATGTAGCAATGGCTTGAGTTCAATGGGCTTCAAAGGGGAGTAGTTTGTTCATATTTAACTGCATTGTTGTGAACTCCTTAGTTAGGATTTATGCTTTGTAGTTGGATTTTCTTGATTATAGTTTAATCAAGTGTTGAACAATGTATTGTGTTATTGGGTTTGTTGATGTAGAACTTGGAGCTTGAATATATGAAGTCTCATATATGTCATTTCGTGATTTTGTTAATTCTCTTTTATCTACCTAGTTGTGTTTGATATTAAGATGATACTTGATCACCAAATTGACCATTTGCATTAACTTACCCTTGGCACTCACTAAGATGCATTCAACAAGGTTTTAAGAAATGGATTTCATTGATTAAAACCTTGGACTTAAAGAGTTCTTTACGGTTTATCATTTGGAAACTTAGTGATTTTTACTCCCACAAAGATTTATTTTCAACTATGATAGCCAAAGCTCATTTTTCGAGAGGATTTTATCATATTCGATCATTATTTTAACCTTCGATTTCTTATTCCCAAAAATCCAAAAATATTTTTTTTACACACTTCCTTTTCAATTAGTTTAATTTTGTTAGTTCTCCAAAGAACCAAAACCCCCTTCCTAACCAGTTTAGTTGCATTTTCATGACATTTAGGCTAGCTTAGATCCATTGCATTAGTTTCCAATTAAGTGAGACGACCCGAGGTTGCATTCTATATTGCAATCCTTGGAATTCATTTTTTATTCGACCTCCAAGGGTAAAATCGAAAGACGAAGCGGATCAAGCACCTACACTGATGACAGTCCATAAACTATAGATGATCAGTGAGAACTTCTTTTCAATTACTATTAGCCCCATTAAAGAAATCTATATTCTCCAAGAGTGAGCCAGCCTTCTCCTATAATGCTTTTCCAACTAATTAATAATCAGTTGTCCTCTTATATTTGCAATTTTTAGTTCAATAAGAGAGCTTAGGCCTCTAAATTTCCCTAGAAACCTTTTATTAATTCTCTCTTTCCAAATCTCTTTAAGACAAGTTGCTATTCTCACCATAAAAATTTCCTTATCATTCTTGGAGATAGGTAGTTGAGATATCTGTTTTAAGATATCTGTTAGACAACTATGGCTAGAATTAAGGGCACATAGAATAGAAATTGTGTTTAACACCTTGGTAGAGAAATCACACTTGAAAAATAAGTGATCTCCATTCTCCTCCTCTAAGCTTCAAAATATACAATGCTTAGAAGAGGATATGAAATTCAGTATATCCATAGTGCTGAATTTATTTAGCATAGCTAGCCAAAGTAAAAAGTTAGCATTCGATTTAAGAAACTTGCTCCAAACTAGTTTACACCACCCTTTTGCTTTTTTGTTAGTAATTTCTAATACATATAATCCATTCTATAAGTAAATGCCTTCCTCTTTATGTAGTTATAGGAAGATACCAATGCCATATCCTATCATTGGAAACCACCCTCCAAATTACAAGGGAAGGTTTGACAAGCCACAGGGAAAATATTCAAAACTGGAAATTACTAAGAGTTGATGGGACTAGATGAGTATGAAAAGTATTTGGAAGAGTTTGATAATAATCATATTGGTCCTAATGATAATGCTGATATAATGGAGAAATTGGGAAACAAACTCTGAATAGTCATAATTTTGTCCTTGCTTCTGCCCAGGGAATGGATAAACCAAAGGTAGATATCTCATCAACACTCTTAGAGGAGGGTGTCCAAATCTTGGAAAATCTTGTAGCAGGATACCATGGGTACTCGTTGCTTAAAAGTAGTGATTGCCAGGTAAATGAGCTCATGCTTGAAACAACTACACCTATTATTTTACCTGTGGCTATTACCAAATGCCACAATCTTGAATATAGAAATTTAGTTATTACACCAATACACTCTACACCTATTGAAGCGACAAATGTAAGCATACTAGTTGATGAATTTTACACCTAGGAAGTAGTCCATAATGAGAAATTTCAAATAGTGAATAGGAGAAGATCAAAAAGGGTAAAGGAAATGCCCCACATCCACCTAATATGTCAGTCATCAATTGGAATGTGTAAGGAAAAAATTGTCCCTTAAAGATTTTGGCCTTAAGGGACTTTGTCTTTTATAAAAAACCACTACTTGTAGCTTTACTTGAAACCAACATAAAGTTAGACTGCAAGGCTCCAACATATACCCTAGAAGTATTATAGCTTGTCTAGGGTGTACTAAGAAGTGACTATAAATAATTAAGTGCATCTAAGCATAATAAGGGACATAATGGTGCTTAATGTAAAAGACATGGGTAAATTGGCAATTTGTTCATTTCAGTATGGTCATACATACTTAGACGTGAAATATGGATGAGAATGAAATTGATTGATGATATTATACGCCATTGTGGGAATTAAAGGAATAGGAAGGACCAAATGTGAAAATTTCCAAAAATCAACATTTGGACCAATAAGATTAAAACATGTGTGACCAATAGGATTAATGCATGTGTTACCAATAGGATTAATGCATTGTGTCTACTAGGATTAAAGCATGTGTTTCATGAAATGGACATGTAAGAGAGGAGAGAGAGATATGCATTTAGGTTTTTAAATGTCAAACTTTCCTGTTCTCATTTTCTCTCCATTGCATCTTCTTCATCACACCATTTTGTATGTACGGAATCAAGCTAATCCTAAGTGGAGATCAAAAGGTAAGAGTTCGTGGTTTTTTTCTTCATTGTTATCTTTTCTTGCTTTTATCATGAACAAAGGGGATTATAAGGTTGGATTTGGATTGAGATATGTATTTGCGATGTTTCTAGTTGGTGAATCAAGCAAAGCCAAAGGAGAAGAGAAGGAAAAGTACTAGAAGACCTAGTTGGTTGATTTCAAAGTTTCGGACTACACTTAGTATAATTTCTATTTGTGTATGTTTGAAAGGATACCAATATTCATTTGGGTATTTAATGGTTTTTGGAATGGTTTCTTGGTGTTACTTTGCATCTAATTGATTTAATATAACAAGAGAGTAACGTGTAGTGGAATTCTATCTTAGGTTTTTCGAACCCATCCCATTGTTTTGGCCATAACTTAGCATACAAACCTCTAAATTGGGTTATCTAAATTGAATATGAAACTTAATACATAGCAATAAAAGTCTCTAGAAGATACCTAAACCTAATTCTAGCTGAAGGACATTGGATTTTGATATTGAAAATGGTTACCTGATGTTGCCCATATGTTCAAGAAGCTTATGATGTTTGGTACATATTTTATGATTTAGAAGTCCAAATGGAATGAATTTTTTATGATGTGGAAACTAAAGACATAGGATAAAAATTTATAGAAGAATTCAAAACCTAATTTGAACATTTGCTATGTGAAAATTACACAACAAGTGGAGATATAAATTCTGGACAAGGGACATAATGAGAGGAAATTGGACTATTTTGAGTTTGTTTTCGTTTCCAATTTTTATCGAATCATATCCAAACCTTTTTGGATGTTTATGAAACATTGCAAACACTTAGAAATAAATGAAACATGACTTACCATATATAAAGTGGATGATTAAAAGTTGATTTATGATTTATATGCATATTTATTACTTATATGTGTATAGTATTATTATATAAGTCTGATTTTGATACCCTTCTAATAGTGGTAAGTTATGACTTGCATGTATGAACGCAAATAAAAATTTTATGATTTCAAATGAATATGGTATGATTTGTCAATATATTAATTATGAAATTAGCAAATGATAAAGGAAAATTTTACATTTCCTTCTTTATTATAGTGGTGTATAGATAGGCATGCCTATAGGGTTACAGTGTAGCTACTACAGTGTCACACTAATGGTGTCTTCATTTCGAGACTATAATGTCTCTATAGTTTGATGCCTTTAGGTATTTATAGTTCGATTCCTTGGGTTATCTACAATTTTATACTTTCAGGTATCTATAGTTTGATATCTTCAAATATCCACAGCTCCCGTTATTCACAGCCATGAGAAAGTGTAGACCTAACACAAAAAGTAAATTAAATAGTTATAAATAAGAATATAACATGAAAACATGAATAATTGGTATTGATGAACATTCGTATCGATTGTATTAATGATTTGTAATGACGAGCAGTTGTATTGATAATTTGTATCAATGAACATTGAATATGAATGTTTAACTTATACATGTGAATTTATATCATATGAATAATACATTGAAGCATATTTATATTGTGTACCTTGATTAATTATGCCATCATTTTTTATACATTTTTTAATATTTATAAATGTGTGTGCTTGACAGATGACTGTTGTGTTTGGTCATCTAAACTAAATGTTTCCCCATTAAGCTTTCAAGCTTAGCATAAGTGTTAATCCATGTAGGTCTAAGTAATAAAAGTGAGGTATAGGGATCATCTGTAAGGAACAAGGCTAACTGTTAGTAGTAAATGTACTTTTGGATTTTATCTTTCAGTTAAAGATGATTGTATGTAACAGTTTGTAACTAAGAATTTAAGTTATATTTAATATTTCTTTGGACTATCATGTAAATGAAAAGATGTAATACTACTCTTAAATCATAAAAGTGATATGAAAATTTGTATATGTATATGTATAACATTAAATAGAAAAATGTGTGATGACAATCCCTATAAATGAATTGAAATGTATGCCATGACTGTTTGCATAAAAATTTGGTTGCCATGTATGTGGGTGGTTGCAGGTTCCGTATAGGGTAGTGATATGAAATTTTGTATATGTATATGTATATGTATAACATTAAATAGAAAATGTGTGATTAACAATCCTTATAAATGAATAGAAATGTATGTCATAACTGTTTGTATAAGAATTTGGTTGCCATGTATATGGGTGGTTACAGGTTCTGTATAGGAGATGTTACACAGACAACCTGAGCAAACTCTATATCCTAGGTCCTCAATGGAACATACTTTCAAACCAATACCATCATGCTTTTGGAAGAATCATCATTTGCTATAAAAGGATGATATTAAAACAAATATGTTAGGCTCAAATGAGCAAGAAATGCATTTGCATTTAATTTTTCTACAGGAAAATGTTGAAATTACCATATCCTTCATTTATGCAAGCAACTATGGTTTTCAAAGAAGATGTTTATGGAATAATCTCTACACAATTAGTAGCAGCAATGACAAACCATGGATGATATGTGGTTATTTCAACTCAATTCTCTATATCACCGAAGCTCAAGGCCATTCCAGCTTAAAAAAGTACTAAGATGATTTGAAAGATTGTGTTCATGATATTGGAGTAACTGATTTGAAATTCATTGGGCACTCCTTCATTTGTTCTAATAAGAAAACCTCTGCATATAATATTCAAAAGAAACTTGATCGTGCACTTGTCAATGATAGTTGGCTGGATACATTTCTCAATAGCTTTGCAAACTCTTATTCTGAGATCATACCCCTATCATAATTAACGATTTGTTCCATAAACACATCACACATTATCCCTTCAGATTCAACAACTACCTTATCCAAGATCTTGGTTTTTTCTGAAGCTTGTGTTAGGGAGCATAACATCACTGTGAAGGAACTAAGCAATACTACTGTACCTAGAAGCTAAAGCTCAAGCTATTAAAATATGTGAAAGGTTCCACCATATTAGCTATTTATTCCCCCAAATGAACACCTGAAGATATTTAATCAAAAATTGCTTGGAGGCCTACTGATTAGCTATTATTAAATATAGAGAAGACCGCCCTTTCAAACTACATGCAGACTATCAAGAACCACAGCTCTCTTCTTTAACAACGAGCTTGAGTAAATTGGCTTAAAGATGGGGATCAGTGCACTAGCTTCTTCTTCAATTCAATTCTAGTAAGGAAAAACCATAATAAAATCCACTTTATCACCTCCAAAATAGGCTCACAACTCCAGAAGTTCCAAGACATACAAGAAGAAGCAATAAGGTACTTCAGCTCTCTACTTGGCAGATCTAGCATTTTGGATGCTTCTATTACTACTCTAAGCACAATTTCTTTAAAACAAGTATTTCCTCAGGAGCTGGATTTTTTAATCAAACTTGTTGATGATAATGAAATTTAGAAAGTTGTATTTGAAATGCGTGGCATGAAGGCCCCAATGCCTGATGGTTCCAATGGCTACTTTTTTACAAAAATAATGGAACACTACTAGAACTTTTGTGAAAGAGGCAATATAAGAATTCTTTACTAAAGGAGTACTTCTTAAAGAAATAAACAAAACCTTCCTTTGTTTGATCACTAAAATCTCTAACCCTTCCACCTTTAGAGAATTTATTTCAATATCATGTACTCATTTCTTTTACAAAGTCATATATAAAATCCTTGCTGACAAATTGAAAAAAACAATTACTCCTTTGATCATTAAGAATCAGGGTGCTTACATAAATTATTTTCATATTGGAGACAATTTTCTTATAGCTCAAGAACTACTAAATGGCTATCCTAGGTCAAATTACTCTCCAAATTGTATAATCAAAGAAGATTTTCATAAGGCTTTTGATAGCATCATCTGGGACTTTCTATACACAATGTTTTGGGCTTTTGAGTTTCTAGTCATCTTTATCAAATGGTTGAGAGAATGCATTTCCTCAGCTTCATTATCTGTGCTGGTTAATGGTAGTCCAACTAAGTTCTTTAAGACTGCTAGCAGTCTTTGATAGGGAATCCCATATCCCCATATCTTTTCATACGTAACATGGAAATCCTTAACTCTATCAGCTAACAAGAAGTGAAGCTCAAACCCAAATTTAGATATCACTTAAAATGTAAAAAATTTGTTTAACTAATCTTAGTATTGTAGATGATCTTCTCTTATTTTGCAGATCTTAGCTAGATTTCATTAACACATTTATGAAGGCCCTTGCTAAATTCAATAGTTATTCGAGGCTACAGGTCAATTTCAACAAAAGCCATTTTCTTATCTCCAAGAAGGCTTTTGACCTCAAGCAATACATTGCACAATATACTGGCATACAGTCCATCAGTCCTCCACTCATGTACTTGGGACTTTCTATAATAACAAAATGCCTCAATTATCTTAAATGCTTACCTCTCATTAAAAGAATTCAGAAAAGAATTGGTTCCTAGTTAAGAAAAACTCTTTCCTATGTAGGTAAGTTACAACTCATCAAATTTGTGCTTAATTCTTTACATATTTATCAGCGCTTACACATATTTCTCTCCCAAAGCATCACCAAAACCATGAAAAGACTACTTAAAAGTTTCCTATGGAGTTATCTAGATAGATTTAAAGGTGTACCTAAGGTAAAACGGACTTATCTATGCCTTCCTAAGGAAAAAGGTGGATTATTTCATTAAGACAACAAATCAAGATGTAATTCTTAAAAGATTCTGGTAGATCTTGCTTAACAAACATTCATTATGGATTAGATGGCTTCACACATACTTCTTTTAAGGTAAATGCATTTGGAAAATAAGTAAAATCACTTCGCATTCACATTTCTTGAATCCATTACTCGCTATGAGAGATGTGGTTTAAGCTGATGGCATAAGCAAAGTTGGAAATTATATACTAGTTTCACTATGCTATGACAGCTAGTCGGGGCATGGATCACTCCTGCATTCTCAATACACAATAGGGAACTCTTCTCCTTCTTCTTCACTCCATGCTAGGATGAGCTTAGTCATCCATGAAAATTCTCAGTAGCTCCTACACCTAGTGAGGCCCTTATGGTCCACATACCTCTTAAATCCAAATTCTCCTGATATCTTTTACTGGAAAGGCCATCCGATTAACACAATAACTAACAAAGCAACTAAAGACCTATAGAGAAGAAGAAACCCTGTAGTTGACTAGCATAGAATTATTTGGAGCAAAGCACTAATTCCTTGACTCTCTTTTATTCTTTGTCTTGCAATTTAGAACAAACTCAAGACTGCTAACAGACTGCCTTTTCTACAAATTGACATTTTCCCATGTGTTAGGTTCAGGTAGAAATAAGAAACCACCTCTTCTTTACATGTTCCTTCAATAACAACATATGGCAGAATATTAAGAGAAAATGTCTATGATTTGATTAAGGGCATTCTCTCACTGGCATCATGCAACAATTATCTGCACAATCTACTAACTCAAAACATGATCAACTCTTATACATTCTCATGTTGGGACTCTGTGTGTATACACTATAGAGAGAAAGAAACTTCAAATGTTTTGCAAATCAAAGTTTAATAATGGAGACCATTTAATTAAACATATTCAAACAAATATGTGAGCTAATGATTGTGAAGAATTTATACTTGGATTGCACTGCCAATATACTATCTTCCCTAAACATTTAAAATTATTTATGTTTCATGGTTGATCAACTAGTTTTATAACTTTTATTTTGTCTTTACTCCTTATATGATTTTTTAAGTCTTGTTATTAGTTAATCCCCTAACATTTTGTCAAGTTTGTACTACTTTTAGCATTTATCAATTAATACCATTTTTCTTTTCAAAAAACTTGTCAACCTCTAGGGAGTTCTCTTGTTTCTTCCTACAAATATTGAAATTGAGACAGGTAGTATACCTATATATTAAGTACGCGTTGGGGAATGGAGAAAAAAATTGGGTATGGTTTGCTAATTGGACAGAACATAGTCCACTTATATAAAAGACTAAACTATCCCAACTTACTAAAAGGCTTCCACTAAACTCCAAATCATCTTCTTGGATGAATCAAGTACATTGGGCATGTAATTTTAGACAATTTACTAGTGGGATATCTACCCTAGATCACTTACATTCATAGGCAGGACTTCGTATCCTAGTTACCAAATGTTTCTAGACTTTTTACTAATAAGTCTTGCTCTAAGGCTTTGAAGGAAAAAAGTGAGAATGTTCCTTAGTTCAATCTTTTATAAAAGCACTCTCTGAATCAAAATGCCTCAATATTCACATGGCTAATTATCAAGAACAGGATCCGTACGAAGAATAGATGATCTGGATCTTATGACCTATTTTATTTGCTATCCAAAGAAGTTGAATAAGATAAAGAACACTTATTTTTTCAATGCAAAAAATCAAAAGAGGTATGAAGTAGAATTTTACATCTAATATCTGTTTGTTGTTCTACTTATAACTGGTTATCCACTCTAAACTGGACCATTTGTATTGCTAATCAAAAGATGCACGATGCACCTATTGTAACACCCCACTCTCGCAGGACAAGTACCCGACATTCTGAGTGATGCTCGAGAGCATACCTTACAAAAGGGCATGCTAGAACAGTCAATAATCGAACTCATTACAAAAATCATGAATTTTTTAAACAATGCACGCATATATAGAATATCAATAATCAAATTAGGCCTATTATTTTATATCATTACATCAAAATCACATTTATTATAATTACACTCAAGATCAATCTCATTTACAAACCTTTTGATTATGGAAAGTTATTAAAAAACAGAAATATTCAAATATACATGTTACATAATTACATAAGGCTCAATTCAATACATAAACAAGAAAATACAAATGAAGACGCGAACTAATCCTGACCTCTATCTCTTACTTGAATATAGTGTCTGTACTCCCGTTAGCCTAATGGGGCAACTCTTCTAAGCCTGAAAAATATTGCAAATTTTGGATGAGTTTTGCGAACTCAGATGAGGTAACCATCATCGATGGTTCACTCAATTCATGCATCACATCAATACACGTAACATATTTTTCACATCTTTGCATATTTATAAAACATCATCATTCGCTTTCAAAACAATCATAATGATCATTTCATTCATATAAAATACACATATCAAATATAAATGCAATGAACGTAAAACTCACTTTCATTTATTATTGTCGTTGTGACCGAGTGCCACTTTTACTAGCCCATATCCCTTAGTGGATACCGAGCTGTATCAAATAAGGTCCCATATCCCTTAGTGGATACCGGGTACATTTACAACTGAGCCCAAGGCTCTGATCACAGTCTGAGTTTTAAGCTCTTTATCCTGGCGACTCCGGTCACAACTTCCTTTATCTTTTATGCATTCTAATATCGAAATGATTCCCATATCACATGTTCAATCGGTCACATGCTTGCATATTCATATTCAAATCACATCGGACCCAAGGTCCGGCATTCAACATCATTATTGAGTAACATATATTCCATCACATTCATATACAAGGAGCACTTCAATATCACAATCATCAGATTAGAATCATCGGACCTTCATGTCAGGAATTCAACAATCAAATCACATTCATAGATAATTCAGATTAGAAATTAAGCAAACAAATAATTAAGTGAAACCATCTAGGTTACTCGCTGTTTGCTCCCGAAGTTATTGCCTTGAAGTCCCGGTAACATTTGGATGTTGATGCTCTATATGCTCCTCTATATCACGCAATAAACACATATCACAATTTTGCACAATTGTATAAACATTAATGCACACACATATATATGAAATATGCACAATTCACGCTCAATGAAATTCCCGGGTATTTTTTCATAATTCTTGTCACATCATCCATCATATATCAAAACTTGCCTAGTTATAATTGGCACTTAGGTTTACACCTCAATAAAACCATTATAATCAAAATTCATAACTCATTTGGTCAATTCAGATTTTTCCTGAAGCATACTTTCGGTTCAACTTTCCATGTTCTTTCTGACTAAGAAAATGGAATAATTTGAAGATAATTTCTCCTACAAAATTTATCCCCTATCTCTGATGTTTCTAATGATGCCAAGATCATTCAATTTGGTTCAGTATTCTATGATTTATTCTCAAAATACCACAAACTAAGTACATTTGACACTTTGGCTAGGACATGTTCATGTTGTCGAATTGTACAGCTCATATCTCCCAACTCCAATATCTAAAAATTACAAGCTTGATACCAATTGAAAGCTAATAGAATAAATTACAACTTTTGTGAAAACATATTTGTCTAATTCGTCCTCTATCAATATAGTTTATTCAATAACAACAGGATATGATTTCTGTCTCGGGTAGTACTATAGCCTCAGTCAAAACTTGCTTTCAAGACATATTTTGAAATGCTTAGAGACAGAATTAAAATTATATTTCTTCATAACAATTGTAGCCCTATGTCTCTAATTTACTTAAAATCAAGAATAATTTCATTTGGATAACTAAAAAATATGTTATGATCAAAATACCAAAGCATATTTAAGTTGTACAGGAAAGTTGGTCGCAGCAAAGCCAGGAGTTGGCCATGGCGAACTTTTCCCGAGAGGAAAATTCCTCTTGAAATCCTATAAGTTGGCCGCGGCGAACCAAGGAGATGGTCGCGGTGAACTATCACGAAGCACAATTAGTGAACGAGTTACTGTTATGTCTTCCAGATTTTACAACATCATTCCATTCATTTAACTTACCATTTTAAACTTAATCTCATCATTCATGAAAATGCAATCTCATTCCATACTATGTCTCATTCCTAAACATCAAACCATTCATTATCAAAATCCATCATTTCAAGTTCATAACCTCTTTATTCTTACCTCACTCACCAATTTAAACATTTACCAAAACAAATCGTACAAGGCATTAGCCTTAACCACAAAACAGGAAATATTCATATAGTCTCTCATCATCAATTTTTCTGCACATTTTGTATTTCTCTAACACCTTCATTTTACCTCTAAACTATTATAAAATTTTTTTCCTCAAGTTCAATATAGTTCATCCATGTAACTACTCAAAAATTCATGTGTTTAAGCATTAAAACAGAAAATGAGCATATCATCTCATCATGAAATTTCTACACATTTTTCTACTTCATTTACACCTTCTTTTCATTCCTAACTATCACCTTAATTTATCTCATTTCAAAACACCATTTTAGCCTTTTCTTTAACCTCAAAATCATGACATATCATATGAATTTATTCCATAATTTTGCCACATTCTTTTATTACACAAAAATGAGGCATATAGATGTCCATTTAGTTATCAACATTATTGATCATTATTCCCACATCATCTACACTCTAAGTCTTTCTCACATAATCATTGTACATTCCTTCATTCAATTAATCCACGCATATCATTAATGCACTAAAACCTACCATGTTTTCATACACACGTTAGCACATATACAATTCTAAAAATCATGATCATCAATCTCAAATTACTCATCATATTAGTTACGTTTAGCATTAACCATAAAGATTAAAGCATAACTTACTTGATTTTCTTTTAAGCTTCTTCAAAACCACTAAGAAACCCTAATCCTTCAAGCTTACGATCATCAACCTTCTAGGGTGGATTAGGTTGGATTTTGGAGACAAGATGAAGAAGACAACAAGATGAGAGTAGCAAGTGAGAGAAGAGAGGGCTAGGTTCAACGTTGATGATGGTTGGGTGAGAAGAAAATCGTGAAGAAGAGAAGAAATGGAGAAGTCACGAAAATAAGAAGAAGAAAACAAGAACCAAGACAATTAATTGGTCTCTCAAGGTGATAAGAGTCATGGGTTATCAGATAAAGGCATGGCTTGGCAAGTGACACATGTCACTTGCCACATGTCCTATTCTCGTAGGTTCAAACCAAGTTTTTTCATTTAACTAGTCCTTTTAAATCTAATTTTTACTCCAGTGGTCTCCAAATTTCAATGACATATGTCATTAAACCCAAATTTCATTTATAAAAATTTCCACTGTCATTTGACTCTTAATTTTACTTCCATTTATCATTTGTCTTGCCACTTGACATTTTTCCTAGTCCAAAAATTTCCCAAATTTTTATAAATTTTCCTAAAATTCACCAAAAATTCTAAATCACTAAATACACTCTCCAAATCAATTTTTAACATATAAAAACCACAATTCTCAATAAAAATCACCTTTCACAAATATAAATCGTTCATCTTTCTTAATCACTTAATTTCTATTACAGATTCAGTTCACTTATCAACAATATCTTGAGTCAATTTTTTTTTATCCTTTAACCAGATTTATGCCCTCTTCATCAAAATATAACGACGAATTACACTTTTTGTCATATAATGCCTCACATAGCGTCCTACTGATGCTACTGGGACAATGATTGTCATAATCAATTTCGATCAGAACTTTATTTTGATAACGTGTTCCTAAGAACTCCAAAATATAAGCTCTTATCACATCTCTAATAGTTAAGACTGTTGGCAAGTCAAATATTCAGTTACACATTAAGCCACTTATTTCCACATCCTTAACCGCTAAATGTTATTTTAGCGTATTCCGACTAGGATGTATGGTATGTATAGTATAGGTTACTATTTGTGCTTTCTCTAATAATCTTTTACTCAATCATCTGTATCTAGTACACCTACCTTTTCACTACATTCACAAAATATCAATTTTCCTATTCAAACTCAACATTCAGATTCATTTTCAATTTCTAAAAAAGTTCACGAATTTTGAATCCTCTCTTTGGGCATTTCTAATCCTTTCATGTAACACTGGTCTTAAATTCAATATAGCTAATAAGACTTCAATTTGCCCAAAATTCAACTTGGCATTCTATGTTCTTTATAGTACTAGGTCTAATAACCTTAATATTTGAATTCAAGTTAAACTGCGATTGGATTTTCTGTTCACTGCATCAAATATAATACTAGCTTTGTGGAACGATACTCATTTGTACAATCATAATCTTTAAGTAATTATAGCCATTGTCTTTGTCTCATATTCCTCTATTTCTAACTCGATAATTTCCTCAAACTTTCCTGATCTAGAAAATTATGAAATGCTTCATCCTTCATATTATTTCTCCAAAATTTCCAAAGCAATTTTGATTGGAACAAGTGCTAAATCATGTGTTGAATAATTCAACTCATGAGACTTTAATTTTCTCGATGCTTATAAAATCACTTTATTATGCTGTATCAAATTACCTATTCTCTGATGTGAAACATCATTATATATGACTTAATCTCCATATCTAAATGGAATAGCTAATACTGGTATTGTAATTATTCAATGTATTAATTCCTCATAGTTTCTCAGTTCTTCATTACCTCTATTTTCTTTGGGTTTCCCAATATGCTATGTTCAGGTACTATATGACCTAACATTTTACTTGATCTAGCCAAAATTCACACTTACTAAACTTGGCATATATTTGTTTCTCCCTCATGAGAAGTAAGCTTTACCCTAAATATTCAAAATATCAATTTTTAACTTTTTAAATATGCTCAATTATCATCTTTAGATCACAGTCACTAATTGATCCAAGCAAGGTTGGAACACTTTATTCATTATATCATGAATACTGCTGGGGACATTTGTCAACCTAATTAAATATCACCAAGACTCAATGCAACCATATTTGGTCCTCGAAATTCTCAAGTAACTAGTTCCTTATATGGAGTAACATTATCTCATGTTTTTCTCAGTCTCCCGATTGATTTATTTTCTTGAATGACTTTTTCCATTCATTCTATTTCTTCTAATTTCTTATTGACTTATTCTAATGTCTATTCTTTCATACTAGTTTCTCCACAGATTTCAATTATTTACAATCTTAACTTCCTGAATTGGCATCAAATTCATCAAATATAACTTGTATCTTCTGAACTTATTAGCATAGAATATAGTGTGGACCTAAGTTCTTCTCATATTAGCAATACTTTTGATTTGTTCCATCATCGTTCATTCTTAGAAGTAAACCCTCTGGTCCACTTAACCTAATTCGACGATATACTCTATCAAAAGAAAATTTCTCTTCTCGATCATTTATACTCTGGATATACTCTTTATCAATCAACTGTATTCATTATTTCTTTTTAACTATTCACAATACCTCAATAAGATCAATTACTATCATACCTAACATGATTAAAAGGTTCTTTATAATGAAGCTCAGTGAAACAAGACACATATTCTTTTACTCTTATGCTTTGATCTGTATTAACAAAATCATTACATCTTATTTAGAGATGTATTTTTGAAAAATTGCCAATGAGCACCTCGTATTAATGATACTTTAATCCCAATTGATTCTAGATAATATTTCTCCCTTTCTTCTTACCCATGATTATAATAAACCTTCCCACGATTGTGACAAAACCAATTTCTCTCGGCCACGATCAGGGGGAAACTATCCCACAATCGTGCCCTACTTCTTTTTCCTTCCATTTTCCTCAAATTTATCACATATAGCAATATCATTTACACTTTCAACCAATCCTCAATTAATCACCATAAATTCTTTTCATGCGCCACTTTGATTCATCTCATAAGTTTGACTATGGAGGCTAAGACTTAAGAACATTTAATAAGTCATAGGTCACCTCCTATATCATCTCCAAGTATATATATATTGTTGGACCCCGTTTCCGGAGCCCAACATCATACATGGAATCATGAAGCTTGAGTGTGGAGGAGGGGTTAGAATTTGGAAATTTTAAAAAAACTATCATTCGGAAGCAAAGGCAGCCTTCGTCGTGGCATCAAGTATCTTCGTCGCAGCGAACTTATGCCGAAAAATCCCCTGAACCCTTCGGGAATTTTACGCCTCGGCGGACATATTGAACTTCACCGCGGCAAACTTGAAATTTTATTTTTGTCGCGGCTACCATTTGGTCTTGCCGTGGCGAACTCACCATGCCAAGAAAAATAAAGAACTTTGCGTTAATTACGCTGCAGCGAACTCTTGGTTTCGCCACAGTGAAAACCCCTGTGACAAAACCCATAACCCAAACTACTTGTCTTACTAAAATGTAAATTTAAAATCTTTCAACCACATTCATTTATACAACCTAAAAACAAAAATGGATAAGAACCTAACCACAAACAAACTCTCAAGATTTTAATCTCATTTCCAAAATCAAATACTTTGCGAAAACATGAAAATCATAGCCAAAACCAAACATATATTTCATTAATATTAAAAGTAAGAGTTTTACA
>JAOQMS010012712.1:0-16458 GCA_027563885.1 Erythroxylum longipes
AGAGGTCTCCCATGCATCTGCTGGGAATAGAGGACGAGGTAGAGGTCGAGGAGGATATAATCAGAACAGGACTAATCTGAGTTCTCACTCAGAAACTGTAAATCAACCAGCTGTGCCTTCTGCTTCGGCTAGAGCTTATGCACTGAAAGCTCCTGAGGATCAAGATGCACTAGATGTTATTGCTAGTATTGTTTCTCTCTTTAATTCTAAAATGCATGCATTGATTGACCCTGGATCTACTCATTCATATATCTGTGTTGGAGAAATGTTTGATATGGAGGTGCCTATAGATCAGTTAGAGTATGACATGCATGTGACCAGTCCTTTGGGTAGTAGTGTGTCAGTTAATCAGGTGTATAGGAACTTCCTATTATGATCCAAAGAAATAATTATGTAGCAAATCTGATCAGATTACCTTTTCATGAATTTGATTTGATTTTGAGTATGGATTGGTTGTCTAAGCATCGGGTAGTAATTGACTGTAATACTAAGATAGTTATGTTTAGGAGACTCAATCAGTCTGAGAAAGTATTGCATGGCGTTCGCACTAGTTCTTTAACTAATGTGGTATTTGCTATATAAGCTTGGAAACTTCTCAGGAAGGGATATGAAGCATATCTAGCTTTTGTAATTGATTCTAACAAGGAGGTCGGTAAATTGCTAGATATTCCAATGGTTAATGAGTTTCCAGAGGAATTGCCTGGACTCCCTCCTGAAAGGGATGTGGAGTTATCTATTGAAGTTATGCCTGGCACTGTTCCTATATCCAGAGTACCGTACAAAATGGCTCTTACTGAACTGAAGGAATTGAAGGTGCAGTTACAAGAGCTTCTGGATAAAGGGTTTATTCAACCCAGTAAGTCACTGTGGGGAGCACTGGTGTTGTTTGTTAAGAAGAAGGATGGTACTTTGCGGATGTGCATTGATTACAGACAATTGAATAGAGTCACAGTGAAGAATAAGTATCTGTTGCCAAGAATTGAAGACTTATTTGATCAGTTGAAAGATGCAGGAGTGTTTTCAAAGATAGATCTGCAATTAGGATACTATCAGCTTCGAGTAAAGGATGAGGATGTGCCGAAGACTGCATTTAAGACCTGTTATGGACATTACGAATTCCTAGTAATTCCATTCAGGTTAACTAATGCTCCAACAACATTTATGGATCTGGTGAATAGAGTGTTCAGGACTTATTTGGATTAGTTTATTATGGTGTTTATAGATGATATCCTGGTTTATTTTAAGAATGAACAGGACCATACTGAACATCTCCGAGTTGTATTACAGACCCTGCGGGAAAAATAGTTGTATGCTATGTCGAGTAAGTGTGATT
This sequence comes from Erythroxylum longipes, assembly GCA_027563885.1. NCBI lineage: Eukaryota > Viridiplantae > Streptophyta > Magnoliopsida > Malpighiales > Erythroxylaceae > Erythroxylum > Erythroxylum longipes. Next base: position 1,334 of record JAOQMS010012712.1, read on the forward strand.
TCTGGCTTTAGGAGATATCATTTCTAGGGCATGTTGTCTCTTCTGAGGGAATTAGAGTTGATCCTAGGAAGATAAAAGTGATTGTTAATTGGAAGCTACCACGGAATGTGACTGAAGTGAGAAGTTTTCTAGGTCTAGCTGGTTATTGTTGTCGGTTTGTTAAGGGGTTCTCAGTGATAGCATCCCCTTTAACTAAACTGTTACGAAAAGGAGTGAATTACGAATGGTCTAATAGATGTCAGAGTAGTTTTGACCAACTAAAAAATATGCTTACCAAGGCTCCTGTATTGGTCCAACCTATTTCTAGTAAGGAGTATGTTTTGTTTAATGATGCATCTGGAATTGGTTTGGGTTGTGTTTTGATGCAGGATGGAAAGGTAGTTGCTTATGCCTCTAGGCAACTAAAAACTCATGAACAGAATTGTCCTACTCATGATCTGGAACTTACAGCAATAGTGTTTGCCTTAAAAATCTAGCAGCACTATCTGTATGGTGAAAGGTGTAGAATTTTCATAGATCATAAGAGTCTGAAGTATTTGCTTACCCAGAAAGAACTCAATCTGAGAAAACGGCGTTGGTTGGAACTGTTTAAGGACTATGATTGTATTGTGGATTATCATCCGGGTAAGGCTAATGTCGTAGCAGATTCCTTGAGTCGGAAGACCATTTCAGCATGATCACTTAAGCAGAGTGAATGGAAATTTGTATCTGATGGAGCTTTAATAGCTCAGTTGAAAGTAAGCCATATCTTAAGACAAGAAATTTGTGATGCTCAAAGAGCTGATGATAAGTTACAACAACTTACCTTGGTTATTCAGGAAGGTAATCAACTTGATTTTTCTGTGAAAGGAGATAGTGAATTGTATTATAAAGATCGGTTATGTGTGCCAGCTAATGGTGAAATGAAGAAAAAGCTGTTATTTGAGCCTCATAATACAATCTTTACTATGCATACTGGGGGGAAACAAGATGTATCAGGATATGAAGCAGTATTACTGGTGGTCAGGTATGAAAAGGGATGTTGTGGATTATGTAGCAAAATGTCTGACATGCCAACAGGTTAAAACGGAGCATCAGGTTCCATTCGATTTATTACATCCTATTTCTATTCCTCAGTGGAAATGGGATAACATTACCATGGATTTTGTCACTGGACTTCCTCTCACTCAAAGGAAGCATGATGCGGTATAGGTGATTGTGGATAAGTTTACCAAATCTGCTCATTTTCTACCTGTTTGTCCTGACTATTCTTTGGATAGACTCGCGGATTTATATGTGAATGAGATAGTGAGATTGCATGGAGTACCATTGTTGATTATTTCTGATCGTGATCCTCGATTTACTTCGAGATTCTGGAAAAGTTTACAAAAAGCATTGGGTACTCAAGTTAAGTTTAGTACTAATTTCCATCCCCAAATAGATGGTCAATCTGAATGAGTTATACAGATATTGGAAGATATGTTGCGAGGTTGTGTGTTAGAGTTTCCCGGGAGTTGGGATAATTATCTGACTATGATGGAGTTTTCTTACAACAACAGTTATCAGACGAGCATTGGCATGGCGCCTTATGAAGCATTGTATGGTAGGAAGTGTAGAAATCCTGCATGTTGGACCAAATTGAGTGAAGACAAGATTATTGGGCCTGAAATTGTGAAAGATACTAAAGAAAAGATTCAGATTATTCAACAAAATTTGAAAGCTGCCAGTGATAGGCAGAAGTCTTATGCTGACCTAAAAAGGAGAGATATTGAGTATCAGGTAGGCAATAAGGTGTTCTTGAAAGTGTCACCGTGGAATAATGTGCTTCGATTTGGTAAGAAGGGTAAACTTAGTCCGCGATACATTGGCCCTTACGAAATTCTTAAAAGAGTTGGACCAGTAGCTTATCAGTTGGCTCTTCTTGAAGAATTGGCCAAGCTACATGATGTGTTCCACATTTCTATGCTAAGAAGATATCGATCTGATGTGACACATAAAATTCCCAGTGCAAGAAATTCAGGTACAACCAAATTTGTTGTATGAAAAGGGCCAGTTTCTATATTAGCCTGAGAAGTCAGGCAACTTAAGAAAAAGCAAATCCCTTTAGTAAAAGTACTCTAGTAACACCATGGACTTGAAGAAGCAACATGGGAACCAGAAGAAACCATGAAAGCTCAGTATCTGCAAATATTCGAATCAAGTATGAATTTCGAGAATGAAATTTTCTTAAGGAGGGAAGAATTGTAACACCCCGTGTTAGGGGTTAGAATATTGAGGAATTTCAGTGCACTTTATGCTTTGCATAATTGAGTTTTCACTTATATATGCATATGCAATTTTGGACACATACAAATATTTGTACATGCATTTATTGACATTTTCGAGTATAATTGGTTTGAAAATTTCAATTAAAATGAGATTTGTGGTTTTTAGGTGTCGAAAATTTATTTGGAGCTTATTATTATTATTTCGGAATTTTGGTGAATTATGGATTAATTGTCTTGGATAATTAAATTGGTGTGTATTATTAATAAATTCTACATTTTTGGAGATATTTAGAGAATTTTAGGAAAGTTGTTGAAAATTGAGGTATTTTAGATTAAGAAAAATAAAGAAAATAAGAGACAAATCATTAGTTGACAAATGGATAAATTATGGAGTGACATGTGGCATTTTATTAAGAAGCCCCCTAAGTTTAAGTTATGTTTGAATAAGGAATTGATGCATTTGGTCTCTTCCTTTGGGTTCTTTCAACACCGAACATCACCTTCTTAAACACACTCTTTATTTTTGTCTCCACCGAAATCCTCCACCATTAAACTTCATTTGATGCTCACCCATTGAACTTGTGCTTGTTAATGTTATTGGCTCATCCATCACCAAAAACACTTCTAAACCTTCAGTAAATTGCTTATTTCACTCTTCTTTCCTTTTCTTCATCCACCGAAACTCTCATTTGCTCTCCTAAGTTCTGGAAATTTTTCTGAAGAGAGAAGAGAGAGAAAGAAGCTTAGTCAAGTAAGTTTATTCAGGTTTTAATGTTTGTAACTGCATGCATGCATAATTGGTATACATTTTCATGTTTGTGGATTGTTGCATGCATGAATGGTGTTGATGCAAGTGTGGGTGTTGAAGGAAGAAGTAGATTCGAAGATGTGTATAACTAGGTGAAAGTTTGAAGTGAGCTGGAGTATGAGCTATGCAGAATTTTACTAAACATGCGTCTGTATTTAAGGCATAAGTTGATCTGTAAATATCTAAATTGGATGGAGTTTGATTTAGAGTAAACTAGAGACATAACGATACATTTGTTATGAAGGAATAAAATTCGAATTATGTCCTTAAGAGTCTAGAAAATTGGCTTAAAGTTGAAAATTTTGTTCCGTCAGAGTGTGAAAACAGTTTGTGGGTTTTTGATTATAACTTGAATGATACTGAACAAAATTGCATGAAATTAGCTTCACTAGAAACTTAAGGCATAAAGGACAGAAGAGTGTTTTGCCTAAATCTTTCATATTCCTTGTCAAAATGACCATGAAAGATTGACGTGAAGGTCTGTTTTGGGAAGAGTTAAAATAAGTTGGAATAAAAAGGTAGTGCACGATGTTGTTTGACAGTTTTAAACATCCTTCATTCTTTTGGCTATAACTTCTTCCGACCTCCAAATGACTTGAGTTTTGAACCAACAAACTCATAACACATTTTTCTTCCTCTCCATAAAAATATATAGCCATATAAATTCATTAGGGAAAGATTTGATTGATGAATTTAGGATGAAAATGAGGAAGTGAACTGGAATATTTTCATTAAACATGCTTCGGTATTTTGAGTATATCTTGATCTGTATATTTTTTTAATGAGTTGATTATTAATTTAGATTAAAGTAGAGTCTTATGGCTACAACTTTATTGAAGAAGTATAATTTTAATTCTGTCTCTAAGACTTTCTAAATTGGAATGGAATTGAGTCTGGGCTTAGGCTGTAGCACTTCCAGGGATAGAAATCATGTCCTGTAGTTATTGAATAAACTGTATTGATGTAAGCCGAATTAGACTAAGGTGTCTTCACTAAAGTTGTAGTGATTCTCTTAGCTTTAAATTGGTATCCAGTTTGTAATTTTTAGATTTTGGAATTGAGAGATATGAGTTGTACAACTTGACTGCATGATCATGCTCTAGCCAAAATTCCAAATGTACACAGTCTATGGTATTTTAAACATAACTCTTAGAATAATGAATCAAATTGAATGATCTTGGTATCAATAGAGACTTAAAATATAAAGGAATAATTGTCTTAAATAAAATGTTATATAAATACATCATTTTCTTAATCTTATTGATTATGCAAAGTTGACCCGAATGAGGTGCTTCCAGCAAAAGCTGGAATAGTAATTGAATGTATGAATTTGAGAACTTTTGAAGTACAATTGATGTTTACATCAGTTTAGTAAGGAAATATACCCGAGAATTTGTCATGAACATGCATCATACATATTCATTATACATAAATGAATGCCTAATCATGCACAATAGTGATTTATATATGTGTTAAATGTTATAGAGGAACACATAGAGCGACCACTTCTAGATATTGCGGGACTTCAAGGCAATAAGCAATAAGGAAGCTTTTGTTGAGTAATCTTACATGGTCACACCTAACTTTGTTCTGCTTGTTGAATTTGATTTATACTGAGTGTGTTGGAACTCTAAACAATGATTGTCTAAGGCATTTAATGCATGTTTATATCATTGGAAGTGCTACTTCCATGTGAATATGATTGACTACTTGCTTTGCACATGAAATGTCTGAAATGACTTTGTTTTGTTTTAAAACTGATGAGTCCTAGTTGTGGGTAAATAGGCATGCCTAGAAGGGTCTACAGATGCTCCTGTGACACTTTGGTGTCGAGACTTCGGTCTCTCCTATGACACTTCGCTGATGAGACTTCGGTCTCTCCTATATAAGTCCTGTTACCCACTTCTGTAAATGGATTAGCAGTCATCTGATTTTGTGTTCTGATATATGTTTGATTCTGACATAAACAAAATTATATTTTGATTTTGAAGGGTTTATACCCTCTTTTGATATGCAGCTCTGTTAATTATAAAAATCTGTTCTGAAATGCATTATGTCTATTTTATTGTTAAACCAATATGTTAATGCATGCTTATGCCATTACATGATTCAGTATGATGAGTTATCACTTTATATATATATATTAGTTATTATTCACTATGCTATATGCTTAGCCAGGTGGATTTACCCCGTGTAGGTTCAGGACGAGGATTATAAAGACTGGGACGAGTCAACCGCAATAGTTAATGGATTCTGAGTTTTGTTTTGATAAAAATGTATTTTGAATATATATTTTGGCTTGTTTATAAAATTTATGATTCCAAATTGTTGTAAGTTTTTGTAATAACTATATTTCAAGCTGGTTTCAGTTTTTGGAAAAAATTTGTATTAATTTCAATGTAATATCATGTATGTTTACCTGAACTATTTTATGGAAGTTTTCGAACGCTTTGATTTGTTTGTACTGATTTTTGTGGCGTCCATATATCCTTCGAGGGGGTATGTGGGTGTTACATGCATTATACATGAAATATATACATATGCTTATGATCAAGTATTCATATAAATTCGCAAAGTAGTAATGGTAAATGTATATGTTTGCATATTATAGAAGAGCATATTAAGAGACTACTTCCAAATGTTGCCGAGACTTTAAAGTAATAAGCTAACAGGAGCAAAGTGTGAGTAACCTAAGATGGTCTTACTTTGATTGTGTGTTTGTTAAATTTTGCATTGAATTATTATGTGATGTGTATATACTGATTCCGGACCTTGAATTTCTGAGGTGTTTGATGCATGATTACCATATTTGGAAGTGCTCATTGTATGTGAACGTAACGAAATAAGTGATTCTCAACTTGTATATTGAATGCTGGACCTAGGGTCCGATGACAAATGTGAATGAGAAAAAGAATGTGAATGTGACTGAATGAGCATGATTGATTGAATATATGTGGTGTATACCATTACATGAATGCATAAAAGATAAAGGCAGTTGTGACCGGAGTTGCTAGTGAAAAAGAGCTTAAAGCTCAAAACATGGTAAGAGCCTCAGGCTTAATATGTAAAATGAGCCCTGTATCCTCAACGGATGAGGGGCAGTATTAATAAGCTCGATATTCACAAAGGATAAGGGGCAATGAAAAAGGCACTTGATCGCAACAACAAAATAAACGAATGTGAGTCTCATGAACATTGCATATACGTATGATGTATATCTATTTTGAATGAATGCAATGTATTATTGAATTACGTTGAATGAGAAATGTAAAAATTGTGTATAACGTGTATTGCGATGATTTATGTTGGTAAATGAATTAATGTGAATTATATGACTTATGTGATTATTTGAATTGATGTGTTATGTGATATGGGTGAACCATTGAGGATGGTTACTCAACTGAGTTCGCAAAACTCAACCAAATTGCAACGTTAATATTTTCAGGCTCGAGAGAGACGATATAGCATATAAGACAGCTTAGAAGAGATCTAATACTGCTTTTGGGATAGAAGACATGGCTCAAAGGTCAGTCAGCTGGGCTGAAGGACTTAGACTAAAATTTTTGCATAATTCCTTATGTATGTAGCATGTTTTGTAGACAGAGTTGTAGACTCTAATAGGTCGTTGATATTGTACATATATGGATGACTTGTAAAGTTACAATGTACATATTGTTTATGAAATGAAATGAAGAATTTGGGGGTTAATTATTATAATATTTATGGTTTTAATTTATGATGCCATGAGTTATGTGAAAGTGATGTAATTGGCGCACCGTTTCCGTCGACCTGTGCTCTAATGTTCGAAGGATGTACGGACATGTGTCAAATGGGAGCAAGGTGCCATAGGAAGTATGGAGGCAGGTCACAATCGTGACTAGCTTGTCACGATAGTGACAGAAGCAACCTAGACATGGCCACAATTATGACTGAATGGGTCACGATCGTGACAGAAGCTAATTTCATAGGTCACGATCGTGGCAGATAGGTCATGATTGTGATAGAACCTCATTTTCAAGGTCCACGATTGTGACATACATGCCAAGATTGTGGTAGGCGTGATACAGATGCGGGGATCTGTATCGTGCCTGCCATACAATTGATGTAATTTACACAATTGATGAAACCATTTACAATTTAAATCTATCATTAAAAGATTAATATATGCTTAGAACATGGTGTCTTTTATAGTTAGAAGAATAAATAAGAGTTCTGTGAATTGTTAGGCATGTTAAATAAATTAAAGGTTGCTTTAACCAAATATATTTCGTTTTATAATAATATGTCCTACTTAACTAAATTTTAAGCTTTGGATCAACAACTCATAATCATATGAATTTAGAATTAGGTTTATGAAAAATATATAAGATATAGATGTGATTTATACATATGTTATCTACCTAATTTAAGTTTAGTTTATTTTTTTAGCAAACTTAAGATCAACTAAATTTGAATAGGATCCTAACACATTACAGAAATTAAAATAATCCTTTTAGAATAATAGTGAGGACTATTATTTTGAATAAAATACTGGAAGTAACCATATATATAATTAAACTTCTAATCTTGTTTGGTTGTTATGGAATTTAACCAACTAATTAGTTTCTTTACATTTATATTATTTTGAGTAGTGTATTACCTTTGTTTGGTATAACTGATACTAAGTATAAATGAATCAAATTTCTTGGGAATATATTAGGTTTGAGAAGAGTTCTTAAATATAGAATCAAAAGTTGTTTATCTATTATGTAATCCTTCTATAATTTTTATCGAGGATTTTGTTAAAAAATTTTAAAAGATAAGTCAATTTCATATAGATAGCATAATGTAATAATATTTTTAGTTGACTAATATCAGATAAATCAATTTCATATAGATGACATAATGTAATAACATTTTTAGTTGACTAATATCTCACAGACTTTCAAATAAACTTGTAAGATGAATGGTAATTCCATGATAACGTACCGCAAATATTTGCAAAAAGTAAAGATGAAAGGTATATTTATACATGGCCGTGTATAGGGACCATGTAAGTCATTATAAACATGTGAAGCTTCGAAGATGTTGTTTATGCTAGTATCAAGCTATACACCTATGTATGTTGATACATATGATTGTGTATATTGCCTATGTAAGCTTCTGTGACCATATAAAGTCATGATTTAGAGGATATTTAGAGATACATAGTCACCTAAACAACTATGTAAGTGACCTTATATATTTCAAAAACCTTAGTTTTTGTTATAAAAGGAAATTACGAATGCCAGAGCAAAGGAGCAGCGACTGAAGTTGGGTTAGACACTAGAAAAGCAAAGAAGAAATAATTTTGAATGAAGGAAGAAAGAAAGTACTAAGACTATGTCATCAGATTGGATAGAGAGCAACCTTTGATCCAAATTCCAAGAAGACTTTATTAAAGATAAAAGGGGATATAGAAAATCAATTCTTTTATTTCTATTTGTTCTTCTGAATATTTGATGATGGTTTTTTTCCATGTTTAGGAAATCAATTATTTAGTGCCTAGGTGTCCTAATTCAAGATGAATAGTATGATATAATCTTTTATTCAATGTAATTTTATTGATGGGTTTATTGCGATTCAATCATGTGTTTATATTTTTGAACTAATATATCTTGAATATTATTCTAATGTTTGATTTCTTATTATTGAGATTGAGAAATCCTTTCATGTTAATAGATCTACCATAGTTGGAAAAAGTTGCATGCAAACCTAGAGATAGGTTGATATAAATCGTCTGGATTAGGGTCAAATTTAATAATGAAATTCATGAATTTAGTGATGCAATATGAGGGGTTTTAATTAGAAAGAGATTTTAGTTAATCAATTAAAAGTTAATTGTTATTAGTCTTGAGAAAGATATTAATATAAGATATGAATTTATATGGTCTAATAATTAGTAATTTAATTATATGATAAAAGGTTAGTTTTTAAGATATTTTAGGGAGATTCATCACCTAGGTACTAATTATTTGATATCGTCTAATCTTAGTACTTTCTTTATTTCGGTTCATTAATTTTGAATTAAATTCACAACCTGATTTGACTGTTAGATAAAAAAATGGTTAATATTAGTACTTACAGTCCTTGTAGGATTGACCCTTGTTTGCCAGTGTTAGCTACAACTATATCGTGTACTTGTGGTTAAAACTTATAATTCTTATAAGCACATTCATAATTAATAAAATTTTTGGCATTGTTTTCAAGGACTATAATATTAAGAAAGTATAGCTTTTATTAACCAAACTTTATTTTTGTTTTTGTTTTTATTTTCATTTATGTGTCTATTTATTTATCTTTTGAACTTCTCTATCTTGACTTTATGTTTGTGGCTTATTATTAGGATTTAAGTTTCATCATCATAGCTACAAAACACAATTCAAGGATGGAGAGGACAACATTCTCATGGGAATTACAATATCTCATCATATAAGGCAACATCACAAACTTCAAACGAAAGGTATGGTGATATATATTCAGAAACTCAATCGATATCCATGATGTGTTGTGACATTTGTGGGGGGTAACCATTACAATCATGAATGTCGGACACCAAACTATAAGTGGGAGCATCCACATTACATGTGAAATTGGCCTTATAATACACCATATAAGAATACTTATAATTTAGAGTGGAGCAACGCTTACGTTGATGCATGGAATAGTTACGCTTTAGCTAGATCTTTACAACAATAATAACAAGAAGAAAGTTGTATAGATATATTAGTGGAAAACTTTACCAAAAGTGAAGCTAGTCACCATAAATTCAAAAAGAGATTTTGTTCGCCTGAATATTTGAGCTTAATACAACATATTATTTGAGCTTATTAATGCCTCAGAGTGAAGAGGAGATAAAGATCAACTTTTTGAACGAAGTTGCAATTTAAGAAGAGATAGTAAAAGAAATGAAAGAGAAGATAGTTGAAGAAGATGAGGAGGTAAATAATGTTTTAGAAGAGAAAGTAGAATAAATGACAGGGAAAATAAAGGTTGAAAAAGAATAGGAAGCCTTTTTCCAAGAAGAGAAAGTAGAAAAATGGGCAAAGGTGATTAAGGAAGAAAAAATGGAGGAGCCAAATAAGGAAACTATTGATAAATTATTGGTAGTCACCTTAAGTACGGATGGTTTCTACTTCTTACAAGACAAACTGTTTGAGTTAACTAAAGACTCAGGTTTGTTATAAAAAAGGGCATTAATGGAGTCAATTGGATTCACTAATTTGATATATTATGTCTTTATTATTATCTTACAACCCGTGGCTAATTTATAGGTTACTAAACTACTATGTGGAGAAAAGGGTGGAAGCAATTCACTAAGTGTAAACCAATGTTGATGGCAAATATGAAGCGTATATCAAGCGTTAACGATGTTAAAAAAGCGCTACTTAGGAGACAACTAAAACATTAGTATAGGTTTCGTTTTCATTTTCATTTTATTTTGTTTCCATTTTAGTGTTATTATAGGATTTTGTTGATTTTTTTAGTGTTGTTATGTTAAGATATAGAGCACTCTCATTTGATTGAGCAAAATTTTCATGTTATGGTATGTGTGTTTAATTTTGTGACTTTGGGTGAACATTTTTCAAGATTCTAAAGAATTTTTGTGGTATACATAATCATATACATACCCGTGTATACACAATTTTATTTAAACATGCTCACACGTTCACAAAGACTTATATGGTCTAGGGACACGCTCATGCATGACTTACATGATTAGTTACATAATTATGTATCTAGCCGGTAAGTTCATGAAAAACTCACATGCCCATGTCCCTTTAAAATTCACACTTTTGTAACTTACACGGTCTATCACATCACTATGTCATTGAACATGTAAGTCGACATTAATTTTTTAAAAACCCCATTCCTCTTCATTTTCTGCTTAAATTACGATACCCAAGTAAGTTCTTTCATTTATTTCACTTGATTTATGCTTGAATTTTTAGGTATTTTGCTAATTTTAAGGATTTTCACCCAAAATGCTAGGTTAGGGTTTATCGAATTTTAGTGTGATTTACATTGATTATATGCTTGATTTTGGTTTAAAAGTTGAATTTTATTCTTTTTCATATGAATTATTGATTGAATTTCATGAATTGCATAAGAATTGAGTATGGGATTTCGCTCACTAAATGTTGAATTGTGATGATTTTTATGTAATTAGGATTAATTTTTATGAAAAAGGCCACTATAATAGGGACTGGTCAAGTATTATCACAGTTCAAGATGTTGGAAGAGATGATTGGGATGAATTACACAAACTTCTCTATGATGATAGGTCTTTATAACTAGGAGTTCGTGGGGACATAAAAGTACGTAACCCTGTGGTTAGACTTTTTGTATGGGATATTTCCTTGAGACGTCTGATGCACCATCAATAAGGAGGAAAAGTACCACCCCAGCAAATCCAAAGCATCCACTCTTCGACATCCCACCCTTAGATGCATCCTCGAAATTATTAGTCATACACTGAGTGAGTAAGGAGACAACTTCAGAGTCGTCGACAACTTAGATGTCTACTAAATGTCGAGTATAAGCGAGCAGATGTCGATTCACTTGGGGTATGTCTTAGCCCAATTCTTCAGGCGTCAGAGTGAAGAGAGGAAGATAACAATTATCTGTGTCGGTCCATATATGACATAATTAGCAAGGAGGATGGAAGACTTCGAGAGGCTACCGCCGATGAGACTGTTTGGTACCATGGTTGCCCTTAATTTGGATATCATGAAGAATATACATATGGTACACAAGAAGCAGAGACCAACATAAGATATCTATCAACTGATTGGGCTTTCAAATGAGCAGGCAACTTGAGGAGAAAAGGGGATCACTTTATTATAGCAAAGTAGCCACTAAGATAGGGCTTACCACCATCCCAGATGAACGAAGCAATTCAGGAGAAGGTTAGTGCAGAATCGCCCAGAATGTGCTGACATAACGGATGGAGAGACGAGAGGCCCATGATGGATGGATGGATGGAGGACGTTTTAGTGTAAATGGTGGAGCATCTTGAGATATCCATATAACCTCTATCGTCTGGAGCGGCTACCTCATCTTCGGCTTTACAGCAGTATGAGGTTCTAAGACTTGAAGACCCTTCAACGACTGACATACTAGACTCATTGAGAGATTGACTGATATAAAGACAGTCTGGATGCTATATTTTAGTTTTTCTTTTCATTCTTTATTATTTTGTGTATTTTTCTTCTTTATTTGTTATTTTTTGAACATTAAGAGTGTAATTTTATGTTATTTTATATTATTTTATATTTATTTTCTTTTATCTTTTTATCTCTTTTTGTTTATATTTTGTAAGGATGGTTATACATAGTATCGAATGAATGCTTCACCGTATTCAAAACTTTATAAATCTTATTATTCAGGGAAGTATCAATTCTTATCTTTCTCACTTTGTGTGCTTTTGTTGATATTTTATTTATTTATGCTTCTATTGTGCACGTTAGAGATAATGTACAATTTTAAGTGTCGGGAAGGGACTACAAATTTTTTAAGCCTATGGTAATTGTTTTTATTAATTCTTATTACTTGATATCTCAATTTAGTTAAAATCTATCTAAACTACTTTAGATTACTATTGATTATTGAATTGAATTAGTATGTAAAGGGATGAAAGTTAGAATAAACTTTCCTTTATAAGTCATATTTTTAGTAATTATTGTGATAATTAATTTAAATAAAAATTGCACATTATTTATATACACAAAGCATTTTTATGAGATTTTGATCGTAATAAAAAATGCATCACTATTTTAATCTCTTTTATCCTTTAATGTGTGTTATCATGCATAGTTGGATGATTTTAAAACTTGCTTTTATTATCTGTCTTGAGGCCATATTTGTCAAATTAGAAGCATTGAAATGATAAAGACATTTAGATTTAACGTTTGTTTTAGCCTATTTTTTTATTATTATCCTACTATATTTTATCCCTTAGGAGTAATCATTTTTTAGACTTAACATTTTCATTGATTATAACCACATTAACAGCTTTTACCTTATTTTTTATTGAAAGACTTTTCATTATCTTTGAACCTTAAAGGATTTAAATTTACTTTATTGCTTGAAACTTTGATTATATTGAAAATTTTCTAAAAAAGGTCCCATATTTCTTTAATTATTGGTACATGATGAATGCTCAAAAAAAATTTATGTTGTGAGAAAAAAAAAGTAGTGTTAAAGTTATTATACCAATGGAGTTATGGTGTGAAGGACCTATGTTGTGAAGAACAAATTTCATATAATTTTGTTTATGTAAATTTCCTTTAATTGTTATCACCCATTTATTATCCCTATCATACATTTAAATAAGCCTCATTAAAACCTTGTAAGAAGACCTTTTGATTTTTATTTCTAGTTTACTTATAAGTGGTGGAGATATGATTTTATTGTAAGCTTGCGGTTAAGAATCTGCCTATGTATTGATTTGAGAGTTCCTACACTTTCCACTATAAACACTTTAAGTGCATTGAGTGAATCCTTAGAAAGGATGTGAAAATTTGTGCTTTTGATTTCAAAAAGATTATTTATGTGATTGCTATTGATATTGACTTATAAAGTGTTGAACCCCGTTTCCAAAGCCCAACTATCCAGAATATCAAAAGACGTGAACGTATTATCCTATAAGGTTATTTCCATGAGATCTCTCTAGCCAAAACCCAGTTCTGAAAGCGGAATCACAAATTAACTTCTTGTAGCTCCATGTCTCTAGTTTATTTTAAAACAATAATCGTCTCATTCAAAGCTCTACAGGTCAAGATATGATTAAAATACCAAAGTATGTTCGATAAATCAATCAATTCATGCTCTTTCGGTCGTTTCCCTCACTTTCTCTCCATCAATATTTTTCGAATCAACCCCAATGGACACCAAAATTTTATGGATAGGTAGAGAAATATATTAGGAATCTATTAGTTCAATAATCACTTCATTTGGAGATTGGGTGAAGAAGTTATGGCCAACAAAGTCAAACCTTATTATGTCCTCAATCATATTGTACCTATCTTGGGACAATTGGCATAACTTTCACTAGAGATATCGGATTTTGGTTGTTTTAGGACGGTTTCAAAGAGGACTTCGAGATATACAACTTTTATGTAGATCTTAAAGAGGGATTTTGCCATCTAGAGGGTCAAAATAAGACAAATTGGTCTTATAAGAAGTAATTAGGTATGAAATGGATCAGACGAATCAGTCTGAGATGATCCAGACTAAGATGATCCAGATTATACAAACGAACATCCCAAGCATCTCCACTGATTCCTACATCCACTCTAACATCACTTTCAGTAATAATCTTCCCAATTTCACTTCTTCTAATGCAATTTCCCTCCTTAAACATTCAATTACCAAATTGATTTCATTAAACTCCCAAATCTCAACTCCATTGATTCATCACATACAACAAATTCTCATCTTTCACTATAGTTGTCCTATATGCATCCTGAACAGCATTACAAACTTATAATGATCGTATCTCCTGATACCAACTTCCAAAATTTTCATACTTTATATCATTGGAAAGCTAGAAAGATAATCTACAACTTTCATGAAGACAACTTTGGCTAATTCTACCTAAATCGATACAATTTTCCCTAAAGTTTAGAACACAATTTCTACACTTATAAAAGCTTGCCAATTGCCATATCTCTTCATATCAATTCAAACACTATGTTCTTTTGTTAAATTCTTGAATCTCACCTCAAATGGTTAATCCTATACAACCTTTCCAATCTCTAATATGTTATTCTAAAACAAGCAACAATTTTGCAATCTCAACGAAGAAGAATATGCACATACCCATTCCACTTCCACAACCATCATACTCAAACTATTAAATAACATCATCATAAACAAAAGCAAATTCTCAAATTCTCATTCTCATTACTAAGAAAATTAAATATTTGAATAAGCTTTACTACATATCAACATACACATCTTTAACTTAAAACAAAAATGCCAAAGATGCTCATGTTTGATATGCCTATAAAGCTATCCAAAATGTTCACTAACTTAGTACAAAAGTCTCT
>JAOQMS010012731.1:0-16458 GCA_027563885.1 Erythroxylum longipes
GAGAAAGATAAATTGATGTTTGAAATTGATATATGTATATACTTTCTCTCTTTAAATGTATTTATCAATTAAATATGTTCACATATTATCAATATAAAAATAAGTGTCTACTTCCTTTCATGTACCACATTTTATCATGTAGTTCAATAATTGTTTTTATATATTTATTTACTTATTTGGCTCACACGAGGGTTTTTGGCGATTGTCTTTTTTGAAATAAATTGTTTGAGATACTATTATTTTTCCTTATGTTTGAGATACTATTATTTTTCCTTATTATATAACAATAGAGGTGATACCAATTATTGATATTCATTTGATGTTACTTAATATTGACCTACAAGAAAAATAAATCAATATATTCTAGGTTTCTACACAAACTTGAGTTCTTGGGAATTAATAATTAAACCTTTCCAATTCATGTCCTTTTCTTTTTTTTCTTTCAAAAGTATTGTTTTAAAGAGAATTTTATATGATATATGATCATAATCACCACAAAATTGATGTCTCACATAAAATAATTTGAAGGTATATAAATCACGTGAGTGTCAACTATAAGAATGTGACATATGTGAAATTTTAGGTCTTATTTTAATATAAAGAAAATTGAGAGCTCTATTTTGGATATATAACGATTATAAGTTATTCTCATGTAATAATAGGGTCTAATAAATGGTTTAGCATATGTCATGCCCTTTTAGTGTAAATATGACTTATGAGAATTGTGATCATATTAAAGATGCTTGTATAATAGTTTATGATGATTACAAGATTGTTTCATGTTTTTTTGATGATAAAGAGGCCTATACGGATGAGAAAAATATTGTATATTCTTTTGAGTGTGACTTTACAAAAAAGTTATGCCTATTTTTATCTTAAATGCTAAGCCTTCTAGGTTTAGAATATGAATCATACATAAAAATAAAAATTTTCTTTTACTTAGGATATAAAGGATGATGCATAAGCATCAAGATTTCATATTTAGAATCGAATGCTATATGCTTATATGATATTTTAGGTGTAGGCTCATCTTATAAATTTTTCCCCTTACAAAAGTTATCTTAACTTTGAATATTGCATTTCCATAAGTAAATCAATTTTATGCTTATCATTAGAGCTCTCTTAGGCTTCAAGCATGCTATTCAATTTTTTATTACCTATAGTAAATTTAGATAAAGATTTTTTAAGGTCATTGATCTTTTCTTCAATGTCTCATTTTCATTGAACAAATCATGATTCTTGGAAAATTGCTACACTTTTAGAATTTACCATGTCAAGTATAACATATTTCAATTTCTCAATCTCAATCATACATGTATATTATTTAAAACATTCAATCTCTTATAATTGATATTCCAATCACTTTCCTTTATAATATTCCATAAATCAACATTTTTAGGCGTAGGAAAATTTTTTCTCTTAATTGTAAGGATCTATATATTGTGCCTACATATCAATGATTATACAATGATTGAGTCCCTAATTTATTGAAATGACTAAGATAAGATTACAGAAAAGATTACAACGATTATTAAACATAAAATGACCTTATCCTTTCTTTGTTCTTTCACTTGATTGAATTAACTTGAAACTCTCTTGAAATATATTTAGTGTTTCACTTTACTAATTTAATCACTTTTTCTTTTCATTAAACTTAATATTTTTCCTTTTATTTGAATATTTGACAAATTAATTTAGTAATATCACCAAAGATAAAAATATTACTAGTAATTTCTTGTATTAACATTATATTAGAACCTCACTTGATCCTATATATATATATAAGTGTATGTATATGAATGTGTGTATGTAATCATTCTGTAATGGATACTTTTTTTGAATATTTGAAAATTAACTCTCTAACATCCCCAAAGATAAAAATATCAGTAGTAGTATGTTATATTATAATAAGGACTTTAGATCAGAATGTCACTTGATCCAGTATAATTTATATATGTGTGTGTGTATATGTATGAGTGTGTGCAAATATGAGTGTGTGTGTGAGAGAGAGAGAGACAAAGAGAGATAGGAATTAAAAAGATTAACCTTAACATATTATGTATCTATTGCATGGACCTATATATGATTGTTGAGCTTATAGTCTCCACCTTGAAAATAAATCACAATGTTACTTGATTTATTGATGATTTTTTATGATTGTTAGGGATGGAAGACATTAATCTCAATTATTTACTTCGAACTTTAAAATATTCTCAAGTTATATTCTAATATAGCATTAGGTATGTCTAATATAACCCTCGCAGAGATGATTAATGAGATTTGATATCAATATGATGGAACCAAGGATCATTCTTTTGAAACATGTTGATTCAAGAACACAATCATAAAAACACATGGAGAAAGATATAAATCATCGCACTCTAGAAAAAGATGGGCTTAAGATTGTAGACCTAAATTAAGAGCACTTTAAAAAGATGGAAGAAAACTCTCCAAAATGTTTTTGGTTTAATAATAATAATGAATAATTATATGAAAGCCTCTTATAGAACATAAAATTTTAAAACTAGAATTCCAAAAGAAAATAACCACTTAAAATAACAAAAATCTAACTAATTAAAACATATGTATGATGATTGCCCTGAAAGATACTAGCACTAGTTCATTTTGAAACTTCTAGTGTATAAAACAAAGATTAGTTTAACACTAATTACTTATTAAGCTTTGGAACCGATTTGCTTTTGTTTCACCAGTTTGCCAAACTCGTTAGTGTCTTACATCTGCATGACTCTTATGCAAATTGCATTTCCTTTCTCAATACTCTAATAATCAGTGTAAGAATAACACCAGTTATCCTTTAGGTCCAGTGCTAGTTACATTATGTAATCATAATTTTTTAGCTTATTCCTTCAATTGGATCCTTACTATAGGTCTAACTTCAATTTCTTTAAGTAGAAAAGACTCACTCCTTATGTAAAGATTTACCATTAAGTCTTCGAGAGCTTATTTGAACTTCTTTGTTGTACTCTTTATCAAAGTTCCTCTAATAGCCTTTAATATATCTCCAACCTCTTTTTGTTCTTAAATTAAAACTTCCATGAGTTGTCCAAACTCCTCTTCATACATTTCTAATATAAAAACTCGTGTAACTCGAATTCATCTTCTCTCTCTTTAAAATAATTTATAGTTATCAATCCCAACTTCTCTATTAGTTTCACTCTAGCTAGATTAGCAAAACACCTTCCATAAATGATTATGTTACATATTCAATCTTTGATGGCACATCAATATCATCCACACACACATGCATGCTTACTACCTTCTTAGTGACTAACAACCTTCTTTAGGTTTCACGATATGCTCATCGTCATTAACATTCTCTAAACTAGTATTATCACTTTCAAAATGCTCTTTACTCACGAATATATACTCTCTATACTCCCTCATTAATATCCCTTAATTATATATGATCACTTCCCAAACATTTGAAGCACTAGACCTCTCATTCCCTAATTGTTGGAGCTTTATATTCCTCTTTTCTCCTTGATTTACTCCATGAAAAATAACATACAATAGAAGAACAAAAGAATTATATGGCCTCTTTTTAAGTTTCTTTTATACCTTGATAATCATATGCACTACTTCTTCCAAATCCATATAATGGTGAAACTTCACAATATTAACAAGTTTGGGGTTTAAGCTATAAATAAATTGAGCTATTATCACCTTTTAGTCTTCCTCTACATTCATCTAACCATGGTAACTGATACAAAGGTCACCTTGGGACTCGAACTTTCACCGAAGTTGATCACCAACACCCTTTGTACGACGGTCTTACTTAGGTCCGCTTAAGCAAGACTTCAGCCCTCAACGACCCTCGAAATGCTTACCTCGCACACTCGAAGAAACAATGCCGTGAAAGCAATAAGAAATAAAGGCAATAAGGAAACAACAGAGATACGGTAAAACCAACCTTTACATTACTTTCCCTCAAAAGAATACAAGGAATGTTCTTTCTCTGAATGAATTGAGAGCAAAGCTCAAATGAGCTATATATAGGCATTCTAACTTAGATGCCAAGTTACATTCAGAATTCAACTCAAACTAAACTGCCTAAGATCGTGCTAAGATCACGTCTATCTCTATCAGATTAGATCACGTGGACCAACTGGATGACACCCCCATCCAAATAGGGCTTTAACTGATAAGATATAATTTACAAGATAACAGAAAGATAGAGTTTACATTCAACTAGGAAACTAGCATCCTTATCCTCAAAGATCTCCACTATCTTCAGATGTTGAGTTCCACTGTAACTCTAACTCTTCGTCATCGCCACAACATCAAAGATCTCCCCACGATCTCTATCTGCCGATGATGCAGTGTGATCTTCCTGAAGCCCACATAGCATACTGGCCTGACCCAATGCTTCCCACAACAAGTTCGTTAGTAAGGTCCATCCATCCGAACATGGGCTAAGTCCTTAGCCTAGGTCGAGTCAATCTCCATAAGGACTGAGACTACCAAAATTCACACCAAGTCCTATCCCACTCACCCACATTTGCCTTAGTCTTTTCGCATGCCTCCCTCATGCATGTAATCCAGCTAACTTCCCTCCTAAGGCTCCTCATGAAGGTCACTGAGAAGTGCTTCAAAGTTTAAGGGTCTAACAAATCACCCCCACTAGATGGATTTGACGCCCTTGTCGAATTAGTTTGAAGGTAGGCATTCACCTAATCTTCAAATTGCCATAAGGTTGTATCTTTCTCCAAAGTATCTTCCGCAACAGGTTTACCTTTCCACTGAATTAAGAACTCGGTCCGTTGATTCTTCTTGTGTTGAACCATTGTCCGATGTTCTAGGATCTTCTCCACTTAATCCTCGAACTGTTTCCTCATAACTAGTGGTACTCACTTCACCTGACTCCTATTCGGATTTGATGCATCCTTATAGTAAGGCTTGAGAAAACTAACATGAAAAGTAAGGTGTACCTTTACTGTATACCACGTTCCCCATTTTGTGTAGCACTTCAAACGATCCATCGTACTTCAGCACCAAACTCCTATGAACTTGCTTACTCGAGATCTTCTTCCAAATCTGTGGGGTTAGTTTCAACAAAACTTTATCTCCCACATTAAACTCTAACGATCTCCTCCGAAGATCCGCTTCCTTCTTCATCCATCGAGAAGCTTTTCGAAGATTGTCCCTTGCCTCATTCGACAACTCTTGCTTCTCGATTGCAAACTTAAGCTTCGTAGGACATTTTCCACTTGTCCTTTGTTAAGCAATCTCCAATAATGTGAGAGGCTGTTGTCCCAACACAATCTCAAAGGGACTTTTCTCTGTAGCCAAAGATCTATGCAAGTTAGCAAAACTGTGCAGTATCAAGTAAACTCAACCAATTACGTTGACTTGCACTTATATAATGCTGTAGGTACTCATCCAATAAACCGCTGATTCTTTCCGTTTGGCCATCAGTTTGTGGGTGATTTGCTATTGAAAACTTCAAATCGTAAGCCATTATTTAAAAAAGGGACATCCAGAATTGGCTAGTAAATCTGGCATCTCGGTCGTTCACAATATTCACTGGAACTCCGAAATACTTGACCACATTCTTGTAGAAAAGTCGGCCGCAACATCTGAGGGAGAAGTCATAGGAGTTGACACGAAGATTGCATACTTCGAGAATCTGTCAACCACCACCAGATTGATTGCATGTTGTCCACCTTTGGAAACCTACTGTTGAAATCTATTGAAACTGACATCCATGGTCTCTCGAGGATGGATAAGGGCTGTAGCAAACCAGCTTCCTTCTTTTTCTCTAGCTTATCCAACTGACACACGAGGCACGTTTTGACATAACATTCCACGTCATTCTCTATTTTCGGCCAAACATAGGAACGAGATAGGAGCGCTAGCATCCGTTGGACTCCTGGGTGACTAGCCTACTGCGAGTCATGCGTCTCCTTTAACAACTGTTTTCTTAATCCACCAAAGCTCGACACATACACTTGACTACTTTTAGTCATAAAAAGCCCATCATCATCGAGCCAAAACTTGTGTACAACACCTTCCTTAACTTGAGAAATTAACTTACAGTACATAGTGTCTAATGGAGCTGCCACTTTAATTTGCTCCAACATGTTGGACTCCACCCTCGTGACCGAATAAAGGGCTGCAAATACCTCCTTCCTACTCAAGACATCCGCCACGTTGGTGTGCCTCCCCAGTTTATGCTCTCACATGAAGTCATACTTAGCAAGAAACTCCTACCACCGGGCTTGTTTTGCGGAAAACTTCTTTTGGGTCCTGAAAAACATGTTAGCAACATTATCCGTTCGGACAATGAACCTGGTTCCTAGCAAATATACTCGGCACGTCTCAAGGAAATGCACCACCACAAGCATCTCCTTCTTGTGTGTCGAGTAACGCTGCTCCCCACCATTGAGCTTTTGGCTCTTAAATTCTACCAGATGACCCTCTTATACAAGGACTCCACCAATGGCTTTGTTCGAACCATCAGTATGTACCTCAAATGGAAGATCGAACACGGGCAACTTCAACACTGGTTCGGTTGAGATAGCGACTTTAAGTTTCTTGAATGCC
This sequence comes from Erythroxylum longipes, assembly GCA_027563885.1. Taxonomy (NCBI): domain Eukaryota; kingdom Viridiplantae; phylum Streptophyta; class Magnoliopsida; order Malpighiales; family Erythroxylaceae; genus Erythroxylum; species Erythroxylum longipes. The sequence goes on from JAOQMS010012731.1 coordinate 6,565, forward strand.
TCCGTATATGCACTCTACCAACAACTTACTTCTTCTTCAGCAAATTCGTCAATGGCACCACTTTTTTGGAGTTTTCCAGAATGAACCACTTATAATATTTCACTAGGTCGAGAAAACTCTACAATTCTCGTACTGTCGTGGGGGCCTACCACTCAACTATCGCTTTCACCTTCCTCAGATCCATTCTGACCTGACCCTTGCTCACCAAGTGACCCAAGAATCTGATCTCCAACTGGGCAAACTCGCACTTCTCCATCTTCACGTAGAGGTTGTGTTGCCTCAGTCTTTTGAACACTTGCCTTAAGTGTTCCACATGTTCTACTATGTTATTGCTATACACCACGATGTCGTCTAAGTAGACCACCACAAACTCATCTAAGAAATCGTACAACATATCATTCATAAGGTTGCAAAATGTAGCAGGGGCATTAGTTAATCCAAACGGAATAACTAAAAATTTGTAGTATCCATACCGAGTTACGCACGTTGTCTTTTACTCGTCACTCTCAGCTATCCACACTTGCAAATACCCACTCCAAAGATCCAACTTAGTGAACACCTCAGCCCTTGACAACCTGCCCATCAAATCCTAAACCAAAGGTACCGGATATTTGTTTTTGATCGTTACCTTGTTCAGCACTCGATAGTCCACATATATATAAAGTGTATCGTCTTGCTTCTTCTGAAACAATACCGGGGCGCCGTATGGAGCTTTAGATGGTTGGATGAACCCTGCCTCTAATAACTCACCAAGTTGTTTCCGAAGTTTCGTCAATTCTATCGGGGACATCCTACATGGGATACGTGCAGGTGGGATTGCTCCAAGAACCAACTCGATCCTATGATCTACCTCATGACGAGAGGGAAGAGTTTTTGGCAACTCTTTCGACATAACCTCCTGAAAGTCCCTCAAAAAACTTGCAACTGCATCAGGGACTTCTACCACGTGGTCTTCACTGATTTCCCATATGGTTGCGAATTAAGTAGCCATGCCTTTCTTCAACCCTTTCTCGATTCTTATGACCGAAACATGTCTTACCGAAGTTGTAGCATTCGTCGTTCCACCATCGAACCTATAACAATTCATGTAGAAGAAATTTTGATCTTATATTAATATCGTACCTCCCAAACTCGGATACAGCACCACCTTTGCTTCTTTGAGGAAATCGACCCCTAATATCATCCCGAAATCCTCCAATGGTATGATAATGAAATTCATCTTAGCACGCCAACTTCCAATTCTGACTGGAACATTGTAAGCAATTCCTACAACTGCTTGTGCCTTCCCTGTAGGGGTTTTAATCTTCATCGGGGCATTAAACACACTTATGCCCAACTTCCGAACCATCCTTTCCGCTAGGAAACTATGGGTCGTACCTGTATCCACCATTGCAGTCATGTCGTTCTCCCTAACCTGTATACCTATTTACATTAGTCTATCAAAGGGAACCGACTCGGTACTAACCGCATTAAGCAAGACGATTGGATTTAGTGCCTCATCTTCCGAAGATTCACCGTCTTCTTCGACAATTAGGGCATTCAACTTCTCCTTTCTCGGGCACTCCTAGCAAAGTGTAGACTGCCACACAAGTAATAAGCAATCTTGCCCTTCTTCGAGGATGTCCCCCCATTCTTAGAGCCACCATTTTGGTTGCCTTTACCCTTGAAATCCCCCTTCTTGGAGTCTTTCTTCTTCTTCCCCTCTGTCTTCTCCTGTTGAGCGTGGCCTTTGCCCTTAGAAGAATTTGAGGATCCTGCCTTAGATTCTTTTGTCATTCGAAAATCCAATAAGGCATCAGTGGCCGCGATTGTACCAACCACGTCCTTCACGTTTTGCCTCCGTAACTCCATTTAAGCCTATGGTTGTAACCCAAACAGAAAATTTAAGAGCTTATCCTCTTCTGATATATTCTCACTATCCAGCATTAGAGAACTAAATGATTTAACGTAATCTCTTACCGATCCATCCTGCTTGAGTCTCTTTAAGGCATCTCTCGGGAGCCAAGAAGTATTCATGGGAAGGAATTGATCCTTGAGCTCCTTCTTCATCTGCACCTACAATTCCATAGGAGTTTTACCTGCAGTGATCTCTGCAGAGGTCCTCTCCACCAGAGCTTGGCATCCCCATCCAAGTACATGGTCGTCACATTAAACTTCTCAGCATCGGTTACCCTATTAGTCGCAAAGTACTGCTCCATATCCCACAAGAAATTCTCCAACACCTTAGCATCCCGCACGTCTTCGAACACCCTAGGTTCACGTACCTTCACAAAGGAAAGTTATGGTATGGATCTTTCAACTCGCTCACATCTAAAGTTGCAATGACATGTCTCAGCAAGGTGATCTCTAGCTGGGCCTCCTCTTGTGCCTTCAATATATCTGCCATCTATTGTTGCAACTGTTGGATCCGCGCCTCCAACATCTTGAATCGAGTATTGTGAGATGTGACCTCTTCCTCCCTTTGAGGAATTGACCTAATGAGTGATTCCACCCTAGTCACTCGTTCTATCAAGTTGCCTACTGCCATCTCGAAATTTGGCTTTGATACCAATTGATACAAAGGTCAACTTGGGACTTAAACTTTCATCGAAGTTGATCTCCAACACCCTTTGCACGACAGTCTCACTTAGGTCCGCTTAAGCAAGACTTCATCCCTCAACGACCCTCGAAGTATTTACCTCGCACACTCGAAGAAACAATTTCACGAAAGCAATAAGAAATAAAGGCAACAAGGAAATAATAGAGATACGGTAAAACTAACCTTTATATTACTTTCCCTCAAAAAAATACAAGGAATGCTCTTTCTCTGAATGAATTGAGAGCAAAGCTTGAATGAGCTATATATAGGCATTCTAACTAGGATGCCAAGTTACATTCAGAATTTCACTCAAACTGAACTGTCTAAGATCGTGCCAAGATCACGTCTATCTCTATTAGATTACATAATGTGGAACAATTGGATGACAATAAGGCTCTAACTGATAAGGTGGATCTACAAGATAACATAAAGATAGAGTTTACATTCAACTAGGAAACTAGCATCCTTATCCTCAAAGATGTCCACTATCTTTAGATGTTGAGTCCCACTATAACTCTAACTCTTTGTCATCGCCACATCATCTAAGATCTCCCCACGATCTCTATTCTCTGATAATGCAATGTGATTTTGACGAAGCCCACATAGCACACTGTCCTGATCTAATGCTTCCCACAAAAAATCCGTTAGTCGTGGTCCATCCATCCGAGCATGGGCTAAGTTCTTAGTCCATCAAGTCTTTAGCCTGGGTCGAGTCAATCTCTACAAGGTCCGAGACTATACCAAAATTCACACCAAGTTTGATCCCACTCACCCACGTTTGCCTTAGTGCTTTCTCATGCCTTCCTCATGCGTGTAATCCAGCTAACCTCCCTCATAAGGCTCCCTATGAAGGTTGCTGAGAAGTGCTCCGAAGTTTAAGGGTTTAACAGTAAACTCCATTTATTTATGGTACTCCTTTATATATTAGGAACCTTAAGTCAATATTTACAATCTGTGGTAGAGATCCATATAGTAGGAGTTTGACACAAAATGTATACTAATTACCATCTTTACCTCCTCTCAAGTTCTAATAGATGGTTATCAGTTCTCCTCCAAGTTTAGATTTTGCTATTCCTATTAATCCATATTATACTTAATAAACTACAAAACAACTAATTTAACTTTTTTATTTTTAAAAAATTTATAAAATTTTAAAAAGTAACTCTACATGCTTCTTTAACTCTAAGTAGGCATCCACATGCTTCTTCCACTCTAAGTAGGCAACGTAACCTATCTTACTAATGAAAGTTAGCATTGCGATCTTAATGCTACCCATATTATTATTCACCCTTTCTTTACACTATTTTTTTAATATCCCATACTAAATCTACTCCTTAATTGTCTTCCTTATTCTTTCTTCTTTTCATCCTCTATCACCCTTTAATTTTAACTCTCACAATTATTTTGCAGCACCTTCAACTCCTTATTTGTGTCAAAGTCATCTATCCTAACACTGAGGTGGATTATAATATAATCAAGTTATGGCTCCACATTTCTCAAACTTATTTGAATTTCACCAATTTTTTTTAAGAATTTGCTCATATTGACCTTAGATGACATTCATAAAGGACTTCTAATCTATTCTCACTCTTTCCTCCTCACTCACTTTCTTATCTTTAGGTAAGTTTATGCTTTAGGTTTGAGTCATATTATACCTGTACAAAAAATTTATTCGTGAAAATACTCCGTGTGTTTCTCTTAGAGTTTCACTCAAACTTAAACCTAAACTATTGATGAAAGGTTGTTTGCAGACTAGACAATCAAAAACAAGAAAGCTAATTTAAATCTTTGTCTTTTGTCAAATTCTTAAAGAAGAAAATCCAAATATGATTCAATTAAAAAAAGAAAATAGAGGCCAATGTATAAGAAAATTGACAAATAGGAAATTGAGTTCAAAAGAACCCAATTAGACTTATTAGACAGTAAAAAAAACATGATAACAAATAATTAGAATATTTTTTATGTATCAAATACCTTATCCTTACTGAAAAAAATTTAAAACCCTGATTTGTAATGGATATCACAACTAGCCATCACTTTTGTGTAACTTTAGATGGCACCTTTTTTAGGCTATTATTAACAAAAGAAAATTTTAAAACCATGATTTGTAATAGATATCACAACTAGCCATCACTTTTGTGTAATTTTAGATGGCACCCTTTTTAGGTTGCTATTGATAACACTTAGTTGAATAATAATTTTTTTATTTTTCTTTATCTTGATTGACTTGAAAACTTAAAAAATAACGAACAACTCTTAGGAATCATCTATTTTTAATGAATTTTAAAATGACAAGAATATGGAAATTTAATGTATGGTAAAAGGATATAAGAATATTGATATATAAATAGTGATGTCAAAAACAAACTTGAATATATAATTGTGCTATCCTCGCCAATAGGATTGATATGATTCGATATTAATATGCAAGACCAAATATCACTATTTCAAAATAAGTTGATTTAGAAATACTATCATAAAGATATAAAAAGAAAGATATGAATTCTCAAGAATTAGGAGTGATAAGATCTTAGGGTTTGATCGCGACTAATAAGTTAGATAAGATTAAAGTTTTTAGAGAACTTAAATCAATAATACCATAAAAAATGAGAGAAAACTCTCCAAAAGATTTTTTATTAAATAATAATAATGATAATATTGTAATTGCAATCATAAAAAAGCCTCTTACAGGTATAAAACCTTAAAGCTAAAAGGAAATAACCACTTAAAATAACAAAATCCTAACTAATTAAAATATGAGTCCAATGCCTGTCTTCAACAACATCAACATTAATTTTGTTCTAAAACTTTTAGTGCATAAAGATAAGATGACATTGATAACAGTTACATGTTAATTTCCATCATTGATTTGTTTTAATTTCTTTAGTTTATAAAGCCTAACAAAAAACTATTGCTTGACGCCCACATAACTGTTGCATTGGTTACATTTTTTTTCTTAACAATCCAACAATTAATGTAAAGTCGGTGTTGGTTGTCCTCTAAGTCTAGTATTGATTGCATTTTATAATTGTAATTCTTTGGCTTGCTCCTTCACTTAGATCTTTATTAAGGTCTAACTTTAACCTTTTGAAGTAGCAAAGTCTCATTCCCTGCATATTTACCATTAAGTCTTTGAGAGATTATTTGACATTCTTTACTATACTTTTTGTCCAAGATCCTCTAATAGCCTCTAAAAGATATCTACCATCCTTTGAAATTTAACTTAAAACTTTCGCATGCTATCTAACTCCTTTTCATGCCTCCCTTGTGTAGAAGCTCATGTAGTTCAATTAATGCTTGAATCCTATCATTATATTTTTTTTGAAACTCAAAGCTTCTATCAAATTATAAAGTAATGTTAGTTATCTAGTTTATGAGTTTTTTTCTTTGTTCTAGGTCTTTTAAAAATAATACATGTGACATGTCATATGTGTGACTTAATGAAGGTTTCTAACATGATCTAACACTCAATTTTGATTTAATATGAAAGTTCAGTCAAGTGTTAAAAATATAGTTTGTACTAGTTTTAATGAGGCTAAATATCTCAAGCACATCCTTAAAGTTCTTAAAATGTTTAAGCTCCTATTTGTAATTTATGGTATCATCTTATACTTAAATATTTTCAAAATTATAATATTAACACCCTAAATCCTAATATGGTTAGGTTTTTACTAGTTTGTAATGACTTAGATATCAATTTAGCCTATGTGATATCACAGTTGAAGAATTTGGACCTACCAAATGTTGTCATAAATTCAAAAATAATTTATTTAGACATTTGCTAAATGTATCATTTACATATCAACATTTCACAAAAGTTTAAATAAATCCATATTGTTATCATTAATACCACTTTTACATCCCATTTAAGGTACAATGAGTACCATTTTAATAACGATATAGTACAAAGGGATATAAAAAGTAATAATAAATTTATTTATATTTTTTATAAAAATGTTGACGTGTAAATCATACTATTGATGATTTAATAATTTGACTAAAGTTACATATTAAAAATCTATTTTCCCTGCTTTTGTATGATTTAGAAGAGTTTATAATTTTATGTTTTGTTAAACATTTCACTTATATGTCAATATGCATGTAAATTATGGTTGTCCTTTTCTCGTTATTAGTTACTAGAATTGAAGGTATCAAAATATTCTGTCAAACACTTAATTTTCTTTTCAAATGAATTTAAGGCCTCGTTTGGTTGGCATTAATTCTTGCTTGAGAAAGTAATCTTTTTATCAAAATTTATATTATCACTTTTGATTCATTTTTTTGAGTAGCTAGGAAAGTAAAAACTTTCCCAATCTAGGAAAGGTAGTAGCACTTTACTCGTATTCTAGATTTCATCACTCCCTTGGTATTTAGATTACTTTTCTCATGAATTTAATCTAAAAAATATGTTGACCAATTCAACCATTCCTTCTCTCTCAACTTTATAAAACCCTAGCTCCTCTTCAACTATTCTTATTGTTCTCCCATTGGCAGGATTTTGGATATTTTTGCTCAAAAGTTTCAATCGACAATCTTCAGGTTCATAATTTTTAAAAGTTTAAACTAATATCGCAAAATTGACCCAATTTTGGGAATTTTTGAACAATGTAACTCTTCGTATTGTTAGATAATAAATAATATTAATTATAAAAATAAATTATAAAGAAAATAAAATTTTGATCATCTTATTTATTATATTATTATATATAATAAAATAAAAACTTTAACAAAAAACTTAGTTTATTATTGTGATAAATTTATTACTATATTTTAATTATTAATAAAATAAATTAGTACTACATATTATAATATTTGATTATAATTTGATGTAAAGAATAAGATGTAAATATGATAATCAATAAAATAATTAGAAAATTTATAATATTATTTATTGAAAGAAAAACTATTCAAATTAGTTAGTAATTATTTATAAAATATGTAATGAATATAAATAAGAATTTGATCATCTTATTATTAGCATTATTATATAATAATATTACAATAATAAATATACTATTAAAAGTTAATTAATATAATTTTTTGAATTTTTAGTAAAATAAAGTAATTAATTTATTTTCAACATATCACTCTTATAGTTTACTAATTTTCAATCTATCCCCTGTCAATGTGACGTGAAATGTCATATATCTAAAAATTGCCATATTAATAAAAAACTTAATAAAAGGGCTGACATTGCTTTTTTTAATACAAAATATAAAATTCTTGCATGAAATCTTTAATATATGTGATTATTAAAAAATAATACAACTTATTAGAAGGGATGTTATACTTTTTTACAAAATATAAAATTATTTCACAAAATCTTTAAGATATTTGATTGTTTTATTAAGATATATGATCGTTTCAATACTATATTTATGATATAACAGTATTATATGATTAGAATATCATAAATGAAAATTTAATATTTAATAATATAACTTGTATTACAAATTAACATTATTTAACGATTTCAATTTTTATTTGGTTTGTAGGGATATAATTGGAAACACAAGTTAAAATTAAATTACATTTCATGAAATACTGTTGCATACCAAATACTATAATAAGAATACACCAAACTTTCCTATTAGAATTCTTATAAGTATCTAAACATGTGAATATCTTTACTTTCCATAGATTTATTTTCTGAAGTATTAGATTCTAAATTCACTTTACCTTCCCGCCAACCAAACAGGGTCTAAAGGTATAATTTCCTATATGTTTTAACATAGCATGCCAAATTTTTATTCAAAGAATACTTTAAACCAAATCTGGATATCAATTGATAAAAAAGTATATTTCTTCTTCTAATTTGTTAGATCTACCTTCATTAGATAGGTTTAAAAAATTTATACAGATCTATTAATCTTAATCAAAGATTATAATATCTTTTAAGAGTTAGAGGTGTCGTTTGGTGCAGGCCAATACCAGCTGGTATTTATAATACCGGTTATATACCGACCATTACTAGAATTTTTGAAAAATATAGAGACTTATTAGCAAAATTTTTAAGCACCCACCACGCTCCACATGCGCAACCCATACTGACACAAGCGGTGTTCCATTCCTACACTGATTGATCTAGGATTCGAACCTGCAACGTGGGGTTGACCCAAGCCGTAGCCTAGTAGCTCTGATACCACTTTGCTACCCAAAAATTGAGTTGAAGGTAAGACGATACCAAATTACGTAAGCAACTTTGCTACCCAAAACTTGAGTTGAAGGTAAGGAGATACCAAATTACTTAAGCAACCACCACACTTCGCTTGCGCAGCCCATATTGACACAAGCGGTGTTCCTTTCCCACATTGGTTAATCTGGGATTAGAACCTGCGACGCAGGGTTAACCCAAGCCGTAGCCTGGTAGCTCTGATACCACTTTGCTACCCAAAACTTGAGTTAAAGATAAGGCGATACCAAATTACTTAAGCAGCTGATCACAAAGTTATTCATCACCATAGTGACCAATATATTTCACCTAGTTACCAATTTATTCATCAACATGGTCAACAATTTGTATTCCTACATCTTCAATAACTAAATCATCAACACAACCCACCCTAATAACACTACTTCCTTCTTCATGATGACTCTCTCAATCCTCCCTAACGATCTCCTTTCCTCTAGTTATAGGTAATATGTTAGGTTTAGGGATTGGTATGTCTAACTTATGGGTTATATATCCATTAACCATTTTATAGATTTTTGTAAGGTTTTAAAGCCTAATACATCTTATTTAGGCTCAATGACTCTCTAAAGTCTACAACTTGTCAACATGAAAGTACCATAAATAGTTTCCAATCTTACATATTTATCTGTAATTGGTATAATCAAGGTTAATTTTTTAAAGATACTTGTAACTCAATCAACATATTTCAACTCAGATCCTAATATAAACTTCCTACTAATAGCCTTATACCTCCATATTGAGCCATTGTAAACCTATTTATAATTATTAGGAAATATTAAAAGCAATATAAATCCATATTATGAATTATTAATGTTAGATTTCCATAAAGATGTAACTTTTACACCACAAATAGTTAACACAAATAATTTCCAAGTTAATAGAAAAGCGAAGGATATGTAACTTGTACACCAAATTTCAAAACTTATCTAAGTGAAAAAAGAAACATAAGTCGAATAGAATTCCAAGTAGTGCACTATATTTGTTGGCCCCCGAATTTTTCTTGATGAATAAGCATGATTTACTTGAATTATGAGGTTTTGATGGGCTAATTTTGGAATTAATTGTTATGTCAATATTAGTAGGATTTTATTATATGGTTTAGTGGAATTAAAGTTGTAAGAAT
>JAOQMS010012768.1:0-16454 GCA_027563885.1 Erythroxylum longipes
ATGAGAAGGAAGACGAGCCTAATTGGCTAATGAGGTTCCATAAAAAGGACCCTACAAGGTAATGTGCTCAAGTATGAATCATGAAAATTGGGCTTTGGAAACGGGGCCTAACATAATGCACCTTACTCATATCTTTTGGATCATATTTACATTCATAAGATCACCTTTATTCCTTTAACAACTTAAAATTTCCAGATTTAAATACACCGATATCAAGACAATCCATTCCTTAAGTAATGAAATAAATTAACAACCTAAACTTATCAAACTCTTAACCAATTAATCAAGCAACAATCTAGGTTCATTTTATGCCTTAATCAAGTCCAAATACAACAATGTGGAGTGACTTATCCTCATTTGGTTCAACAAATTCAGAAAACCAAAATTATCATTTAAAAGCTTTGGCTATGATCATGTCATCACATTCATCATCGTTAAAAACTTTAATCGCATGTTACTGTCAACAAAAGTATTAAAGCAATAATAAAATAGTGAATACTAAATGGATTACCAAAAGAAACGAATAACAGTTGGCTAAACTAATAAGAGTACAAGTCAATTAATAATAGATAGTAAATGAAAGAACAAAGCAACAAATGAGGAATAGAATAGGTAAAACAAATCATCAGATGAAGAGTTATGGAGATCTCCAGTCCCTCTTAAGCTTCTAGCTTTGGCTCTCGCCTTATGCTTTAGCTTCTTCCCAGATGAATGTTCACTCAAGTTGAATTGGATTTAACTCCAGCTCTCATTTTTGGCCTCTCGGAAACTTCCACCTGTCTGTTGTTTTGCTCTTCTTCCTGACTCACTCTGTTTCCTTTCTCTATTTCTCTCTTTTGTTTATGCTTTTTTTCTTTATATCTCTGTGTCTTTGTGTGAGTGAATCAATAAAATAGTGAATGAATGATTATTCTCCTCAGCCACCACCCTCTCTTCCTTTTTATTAGACTCTCTTTAGGCTTAGGGTTATGTGCCTTAATGTCATGAGATACCACGTATTAAAGCAAGAATTAATGTTAAGACTTCCCACAAGTGTGCATGGGGAGTCACGGGTGTGACTCCCTTTGTCACACTCATGCATGGGGAGTCACGGGTGTGACAAGGGAGTCACACCTACATAAGGAGTCATGGGTGTGACTCCCTTGTCACCCCCGTGCATTAACCATGCACGGTGGTAACATAAAATCACACCTTGCACTATGGTGACTTACCAAGTCACCATTGTGCATAACATTTAATGCAAAAATTACATGAATTTGGTGTTTTAATGGAAAATTCACAAAATAACCCAATTAACATTCATGCAATATTCTCACCATTTTCACTCAATTAATCTCACATTTGGATCAAAACACAAGGATTTGTAACTAAAATCAAGATATGAAGGTAATTAAAAGCAATAGAAATTTCTTCAAGGTCTTTCATGGAGAAATTCGAGCACAACCAAAATTTTGAATGATTGCAATCTTGAGACCTCATTTCCTATTATTAATATGTCATCCATATATCATACAAGGAATATGATAGCACTCCCACTAACCTTCTTGTACACACAAGTTTCATCCAGATTTTGTAAGAAACTAAACTCTTTGATTGTCGCATCAAATTGGATGTTGCAACTCCTAGGTGCTTGCTTCAATCCATAAATGGATTTCTGAAGCTTGCATACCTTTTCTCCATCTTTGGATATGAAGCCCTCAGGTTCTATCATATACATATCCTCAGCTGGGTTTCCATTCAGGAAAGTCATCTTCACATCTATTTGCTATATCTCATAATCATAATGAGCAACAATGAGTAGGGGTATTCTAATGGATTTAAGCATGGCTACGGGGCTAAATGCCTCGTCATAGTCAATTCCTTGTCTTTGACGATAACCTTTAGCAACTAGCCTCACTTTATAGGTAATCACATTACTATCCATGTTGATTTTCTTCTTGAAAATCCACTTGTACCCTATGGGCTTTAGCCCTTCGGGTGGGTCAAAAAAGTCCATACTTAGTTTTCAAACATAGAATTCATTTCAGACTTTATGGTTTGAAGCCATTTGTTAGATTATGAACTCTTCAGAGCCTCTTCACACATTATAGGCCCATCTTCCTCTATGAGCAATACGTCATTATTTTCACTTACGAAAAATCCATATCTCTTTAGAACATTATGTATCCTACTTGACCTACAAACATTGTGTATGTCAAAAGGTTCAATAGTTGTCTCATCTCCAATCTCGGGTACAAGTAGTTGATCTGTGTCTGTTTAAGCATCATGAACTTCATTAAGTTTAACTTTGCTCCCATTGTCTTCTGTTAGAAGAAACTCTTTCTCTATAAAGACATCATGCTTTGAGACAAACACATGTTGCTCTAAGGCATTGTAGAATTGATATCCAATTGTTTCCTTAAGATATCCTACAAACACAAATTTATCAAATTTCACTTCAAGCTTGTTTGATTGAATCTGCTTCAGGTAAGTCAGAGAACCCCAAACTTTCATATGAGAAAGATATGGTTTTTTTTATTAGTCCATATCTCATATGGAGTATCATCAACTACTTTTGAATGGAATCTGTTTATCACATAAATAGTAATCTTAAGTGCATCACCCTAAAAGGATTTCGGTAGATTTACTAAGCTCATCATTGACCTTATTATGTCCAACATGGTTCAGTTTCTCCTTTCAGCCAAACCATTATGTTGCAGTATGTAAGGTAGAGTCCACTAGGATATAATCTTGTTATCCCTGAGATAACTTAGAAACTCCTCATTCAAGTATTCACCACCTCAATCTGATTGAAGTGTTTTGACACTTTTACTGAGCTATTTCTCTACTTTGTGGCTAAATTGTTTGAACATTTCAAAGGCTTCAAACTTGTATCTCATTAGATACATATACCCATATTGTGAATAATCATCAATAAAGGTAATGAAGTACATAAAACCACCTTTGGAATGAATGGAAATCGGACTACATACATCAAAATGTGTTAGGTATAATAGCCCATTCGCTTGTTCACCCTTTCCTTTAAAAGGTAATTTAGTCATCTTGCCTAACAAGCAAGATTTACATATGTCATATGATTCATAATCAAATGAACCTAAGCTACCACTCCTGTATAGCTTGGACATGCATCTCTTACTTATACGCAAGTCGACTATGCCATAAGTAAGATGGTTTTAAGTTATCCTTTTTTGTCTTTTATTGTCATTGATATTTAAAATTGGATTGCACATATATAATATGTAAATACCATTGCACAATGTAGTAGTACCATATAGCATTTCATTTAACATAATTGAGCAACCATTTCCTAAAAAGATTAAGTGAAATCCTGTTTTATTAAGACATGCAACAGATACAATGTTCTTTGTTACAATGGGTACATAATAGAAATTATTCAAAATTAATTCTAGCCCACTAGGAAGATACGAAACATAGGTTCCTATGGCTAATGCAACAACTCTTGCTCTCACACGTAGGTCCATCTCTCCCTTATTGAATGGTTTACTATCCCTGAGGCCCTACATATCAACACATATGTGTGAGCCACATCCGATATCTAATACCCAAATATTATGATAAAAAATATTATTAACCTCAATGACAAATAACATACCTAAAGTAGAAGATAGAGCATCCAATGCCTTCGTCTGCTTTAGCGACTCCAGATAGACCTTACAATTCCTCTTCTGATGCTTTGAATTGTTGCAATGGAAGCATATTCCCTTTGGTGTATTCTCCTTTACCTTCTTCTTGGCTACACCTCCCATTAGCTTCTTAGACTTCTTCTTTTTTGGTTCCTCTTTCGAGAACTAGAAGTAGGGTCTATTAGCATCATATCCTTACTGTCCATCCTAATAGTTTGTTCAGTTGTTTTGAGTAGATTAATTAGCTTAGGTATTGAGGTGGATATTTGGTTCATCTGATGCTTTAGCACAAACTGTGAATAATTATCAGTCAAACTAGTTCGAATTAAGTCTATACCTAATTCATGATCCATTATGAAACCTAAACTGGCTAACCTCTCAATGTATCCATTCATCTTCAGCACATATTGCACTGGAGATGATCCCTCAGCCATCTTAGAGTGGAAGAGCAACCTTGAGGTCTCGAACCTTTCAGACCGAACTTACTCATCAAATAGTTCCCTTAAATGGTAGACTATGGTATGAGCATCCATAGCCTCATGCTGCTTTTGCAGTTCTGGTGACATAGAGGCTAGCATAATACAACTAGCCAGCTCACTATCATCCAGTAGCTTCTTGTAAGCTTTCTGATCCTCATTAGAGGCATCAGCGGCAGGGGGATAGGGAAGTGGCCCATCTAGGACATGTCCTAGTTTCTTGGATTTGAGAACAATTATTAAATTCTATAGCCGATCTAAGAATTTTGTTCCTGAGAGTTTGTTGGAGTCTAGTAGAGAGCGTAAGTTCACACTAGACGAAGAAATCGTGGAAATTCAATAACTTAGAAAAATGAGAGGGAGTGTTCAAATGTACATAAATGCATGTTGATAAAGACTTTAATCACATGCATTATGGGTCCCATTATAGGTCACTATGAATCCGAGAAAACTTATAAATTTATTATTGGGTCGATATCCAACATCACTAAGAATGACCTTGAGTTTACCCAACAAGCCATCTTAGGTCAATCGGTAGGTATCATTCCTACCAATTGCATCAGTTCTGCAGCTATCGACTTGTGCCATCAAATATTGATTTAGCATACTTATGGTTATCAACTCTTAATATGTATACATCCTATGTATACTACCCAAATTCGCCTCTATCTATATTGACCTTGTTTTTGCTCAACAAATCAACGGTTCCAGTTAGGACCAACCTAGTATTCCTGAAATCTAATTTTCATGGTTTGAACATATTCGTGAAGAGTGGGCTTAGGTTTGCTAAATAATCCAACAGTAAAAGAACTCTGGTACTTGCCATATCAATGGAAGACGTAAGTCCTAATAGTTTAGTTGAGGGATTTGTTCTTAGGTCTCATCAATACTTGGATGGACTTATATAAATCTCACATATATATTCAAATAATTACTATAACTATATGGCATGATTATGGATGCTTCAATTAAATTGAGCCTATGTCCATAACCACCCTATAATGCCTTTTTAACCAACCCTTAAAATGCATCTAATGCATGTAACACACAAAGGGGGTTTAATTTAGGTTGTGACTTGACTATGCATTAAAAGTTCATGATTCAATTCAACTCTTAAATCGAATCGGGTGCTAGTGTTAGTCTCGGATAAATCGAATTATGGATGTGATTTGATTAGGAACCCTAAAATTCAATTATTTTGATGTCCAAATTAAACACTTTAGTTCTAGTACACATGCCTTTTCTAGTCACACTAGAAATGTAATGCTCTACTTGGATTAATTCTAAATTAATCCCTAGGGTTTCCAAAATTGATGAACATCAATTATTCATCTAAAAAATCACTAGGTCATTTCAAATTTATCATGAAAATTTTGGCACAAGCCAAAAATATCTTGACAGCCAAAGTTATCAAGATAAATGAGTTAACCTACTAGACACTAAAGAGACCGATTCGATGTTCAAAATTTTTTTGAAACTGTAATTCAAGAATATGCACTTACCATGATAATAGCATCAAAACAATACATTTATTATCTGATAAAAATGTTTCAAGGTCTTATAACTGAAACACATACACATAAGTCATCAAACAAGTCAGCCCCATAAGCTTTCCAAAAGTTGACCAGTGTTGACTTTGACTTGATCTATTAATTGAATCAAGTTCAATTAATTCTAGAAAAATTTTAGTCTTATAAATATTCTAAATGTGCTTAATAAAAAATTTTTGAATCTAAATCCTAGGAATTCTTTGTGAACTAAGTGGAATTAGCCAGCAAATCATATGTTCACCAACACTTGTCATACACCACCATCATGCATGTAAAATCAAGAATAAATAATTAATAACTTAAAAAATAGGTATCATGCATCTTATACATGTGGAAACATCATATGTCCATGTTCACTAAGGAAATTCATAAAAATAATTTTTATGAAATTAATTTAGAACTTACAAGCATGCATGTTCATCAGATTTCCAGAATTTCCTAGAAATTCATACATACATTAGGCTAAAATTAAAATCATAATAAAATAGAAAATGACGTTTAATTACAATTTCCTTTGAAACAAACATAATATACCACCTTTTAAAGATTTATGTTAAATAAAATTAGAAAAAAATTTTCTGGAAGTATTAAGAAATTTTCAAAATTAGCACATGCATTTTATTTTTCAGAAATTCCCAGAAGCTAACATATGAACAAACTGGAAATTAATTCACAACAATATAGAAAATGACATTAAATTTAAATTTCCTTTGACAGAAACATAATACAAAATATTATAAAAATTTATTTGGAAGAAAATAAGAATAATATTTTTCTACAGTTTATACGAATTTTTACAAATCAACATGCATGTTAGTCACAACCCAGCAAACAGTTTACACATGTTCAATAGATCATCTAATACATGCATAGGTAGCTTTGATACCACTATAAAGGAGCCATGGGTCCATGAATCTCATATATTGCTATGCAAAGGAAGCATTGGAATCAAAATTCCAACACCACAAGATCCCTAAAAAATACAGAATCCATGTGTATGTATATACAGAATGTAAGAACATGAAATTAGAGTATATGTACCTTGCAAATGCTCCTCCTTTCTTGAATCTTCTGTAACACCCACATACCCCCTGGGAGGATAAGCAGATGCTACACAAAATAGAACCAAAGTAATCCAATACATACTAAAGCATTTCTAGAAACTCAAGGAGCATACATTTCATTCATCATTGGTTGGGTCATATTTTGAACATAACATACAAATGATACTTATTATATACAAGCCTTAAATCCAAATCCAAATCCAAATCCAAACTATATTAAGGTTTTTAGAAAACATTAAACAAAACACAAAATACAACATATCTCATTACATTGAAGAACAACTCAAAACAAATTGAACATTTCCAGAACAAAACACAATTATCTTGGCCACTATGGTTATCTTTGTCCCAGTCTCAAGTCTTCTTATCAGAACCCACAAGGAGGTGAAACCACCGTACTAAGCATATAGCTTAGTGGGGGAATAGCTAAACAACATATAAACTGGCGACTGTCTCTAACAGTCGTCTAGCATATTCATGCACTGGATCTTAATAAATCTCAGAAAAACTTTAATTATTCAAATTACTGAACATTCAAATATCATTTGCATTAGAATAGAATAGAACATATCTAATAGAACATACTTACATCAAACTTATAAATATTCAAACAGAATATCAGAATCACAAAACAGAACTTTAAAGTATCTGAACAAATCTTGCTTATATCATAACAATATTTAGTAGTATCAAAATTGAACTTAGCTTATATCAAACCTGAACATTTATCAGAATGCAAAACTAGTTAGCCTACTAATCCTTTTTACAATAGTTGGTAACGGGACCAGAACAGGAGATTCCTATTGGTATCACAAAACAGGAGAGACTTATGTCTCGACTCTGAAGTGTCCTTATCAGGAGACACCGAAGTGTCAATATCAAGAGAGACTTATGTCTCAGACACCAAAGTTTCATCATCAGGAGACACCAAAGTGTTGACACCTTAAATGTGTCTAGGAACAGCTGCAGACCTTTCTAGGCATTTACCCATAACTAGAACTTGGCAGTATTAAAACAAAACATTTCAGATTTCAGAATCACATGTAAAATATATCATGCATATTGTATGACTTATTCCATTTAGTTCACATAGGATATAATCATTCACATTTAATTAAAGCCTTGCGAACGTAAATGTTTGTAATAATGCACCAATGAATATATTAAGTAATTACACATTACATGTAGTCACACTAGTTCCCAATTCTTAAACATTCATAATTAAAACATTACTCTTGTTCTTGAAATCACATTAACATTCATAAGTAGACTTCATTCCTTTAATACCTTATAAGTTCCAAAATTAGATACTTTGTTATCTAATAACAACTTCCTTAAGTTATTACTTTAATTACAAATCCAAATCTTATTCAACCTTTAATAAACCTATTCCACATCAAACTAGTTTTATTTTACACCTTAATTATATCTAGTTACACCACATTAGACTTGTCCTTATTTGGTTCAAAAATTGCACAATTCAACATTTACCATGTAAAAACCCTGCCTACTATCCTTTTCCTGCACTTTTTTTCCAGATTTTCTTAGGATAGGTTTCGGGTCATATTTGTATGGCCATTTTGATATCGAAAATGAGGTTTTGGGGCAATATGTTCTTCTAAACAAATGTTCCTATACGTATTAAGTTTCCAATGAACTAAAATTCATACAATTTCGTTCATTATTTCTAGATTTATCCCTAAAATACTATAGACTGCTCTCAAACAATGATAGAATCCATAACTCAACTTCAAGCCAAATTTCAAAACACTTTGAGATAAAAATAAAATTTTATTCCCTCATGACAATTGTAGAATTATGTATTTGGTTTAATATAAAATTAAAATCACCCCATTTGGATATCTAAAGGTTAAATTATAGCTAAAATACTGATGTCTATTCAGTGAAACCACTACAATTGTCATACACCTTCAACACCCTTTCACCATAGTTCATCAATTCCACTTCAATCACACCTTATTCATGCCTCAATTCCACATAAATTTCATGTAAAAAACCAATTCAAAAATCATTCTTTAACTAACTTACAAATCAATCTCTTCCACACATCAAAACTAAACCATAAATTATCCCACAAATATCATTTTTCTAGCATTCATTTCTCATCATCTTAACACATATTCCATACTAATTCAATTATCATACAAATTATATTAATACAATCTATCAATATCAACATCATAACACATACTTCATGCCAATTCAATTATCATCAAACCTGTATTAATACATGCTGTCGAGTTTAGAATTCCCTTACTAAACCACCTTCAAGTTCCTTCTTCCAAGAACTAACGAAACCGACCCTTCATGTGACCCTCAATAAATCATTATGAAAACATCTCCTAACCAAAACGTTTCACAAAAGCATTAATAAGACATCAATAATAATTTTCCATGTTTTATACTTTGACTAATTCGCGTTCTAAAGCCTTTAAAAATTAAGAAATAATATGAGGTTCCTGCATAGGGGGTCTATCATAGGCAGTATTAAGGAAACAAGAATAGCTCAAGCTCTAGTCACTATTTTGTCAAGACACTTTCACAGAGGACAAGTTATGACCTATATCTACAACTTTCATTCTTTGAGTTTCTTCAAATTCGTGCTCTAAGGATATGAAAGACAGATTAAAAGAGAAAGATAAAATTTAAACCAGAATTTCAACTTACCTTGATAACTGCTTTCCTTCTCCTCTTCTCTTCCCCTTTTTCTCTCCTTCTCTTCTCATTTTCATTTTTGTCCCTCTTCTAACCTTATGGCTGACTTTAACTCTCACTTCTATGGCCTTTTTCATCCATTTTTTCTAGAAAATTCAAAGAAAGTCAAACTAATCTATGTGTCACCTTCCATTGGTCCATGTGTCACCATTCTATTGGTACATATGTTATCCTTCTATTAGTCCATATGTTCCTATTGTATTGGTACATGTGTCACTTACTTTAGGCTTAACATGTCACTCATTTAAGCCTCCATAAGTCACTACTTGTAAGGCTACACATGTCACTAATTATAAGGCTACATATGTCATCATTTGTAAAGCTGCATATGTCACCATTCTAAAGCTCCACATGTTACAAGTCTAAAATGCCATTTGTCACCTTAAGATGTTTCCATTAGTCACCTACAAAATCAGTCCACATTTCATTCCAAAATTGGTCCACTTGTCACATAATCATTGGTCCATTTGTTAATCAACCAATGGTGCCAAATGTCATTCAAAGTATAGGCTTAATCATACTAATTTTCATATACCAACTTATCTTGACACTTGACAATTTTCCTATTCAAAATATTTTAATACCTCAATTCTCTAATGGTATTAATTAATCTCAACTCACTCAATATGATCCATTAACCAAAATTGAAGACATATGCAATTTACAGTCATATTATAATTTCTAGTACATATACTTTCATGCATATGTAACATTTCAACTAGGGTACAATTTGGGGCCTTACATTTCTCTCCCCCTTTAAAAGAATTTCATCCTTAAAATTTATACTTGATATAAGAAAAGTTGAGGATATTGAAGAGTTAACTGATAAGTTATCATACTAGTCTGATAACTGTTGTACACATACATTGAATCTAACTTGTAACTCTTGAACATTCTGGCGTAGAATACTTTGTGGATCAAAATCCTTTTAATAATAACAATAGTGTCATCTCACAGTCAAGAACCCAATAACATAGTTTGGATACTTTACAATAAACAAAATATATACACTCTTTATAGTATATTCATCTTCTTATGCCTAAGTCTCATACTTATCTGAATACTCATTCATTCCTCGAGATGGAACATTTAATTTAAATGGCACAACTTAGTGAAAATTCTTATACAAAAGATTTCTTTCCTTAATAATCTGTACTGTTCAGTCAACTATGTTTGTCATTGCTTTTCTGTCATTCATAATATCTCAATAAGATTAATCACTATCATATGTCTCATAATCAGAATGTTCTATATATTGAAGTTCAGTGAAATGATAAGCATACACTTTACTCTTATGCTTTAGTATATACCATCAAGATAATTGCATCTTATCTAGAGATTTATTTTCATAAGGTTACCAATTAATATCTTACGTGAATGATGCCTCGACTTCAATTACTTTAACATCCAAGCATATAATACATATGTACACTGTAATATCATTCGCCAAAGCAATCACATTATCAGATGTACTCTCACAATAACTGATTAACATAATCTTAAGGACTTCTATATATATATCATTATCATTTACTTCATCTTACTTACATATGTTCTCAATCAATTCAAAAATATAAAATACATAACCATCATGAAATTATAATATTAAACCCAATGTTATAATCTTATACTGAATCTCAAACTCTTAACAAGATGAATTCAAGTAGATGCTCAGTTGAGAGTTAGATCATAATCAAGTTACATGTGATTAAACTTATGCAAAAATTACATAAACAAACCTTAAGATCACTCCTTTCAACCTCCAGAACTATTTTGGACCCTTAGCCTCTCAATTGAGTGTGTTTTTAGCTAAATTTCGTATTTACCACATGCTATCAAGTGGGTCATGATCATGACCTATAAGTCACGATCATGACTTGCTTAAAATGACAACCATGCAAACTTTGTTTTTAATATGATATTTTATGCGGGTGACCCTTAGGTTCCCAGTTATTTTGGGCACTTGAATTAACTCTTAATATGAGCATATCATGAATGGTTTCATGCCATTTAAATTAACTCTTAATCCAAGCAAATCATAAAGGGTTTCATTATACCAATTTATCGGAACGTAAGTGAATTAACACATGAACTCTTCAATAGTTAATTATTCGACTTACGAACCTGTCCATTAATAATTATCGCGCAATTCATCCCTTCACCATCCCATAACTCACTTGGTTCAGAGTATAGGTTATGTGTCAACTCCCACTAGAATGACTACATCACATTACGTCCAAGTGATGTTAGTTCTTGTCTCGAGGATCTCAATACTTTATGTGTCATTAAAGAGTCTCTTCATGACACATAGCTACTCTGGCCAGAGACTCCCGAGTAGTGACCCCAATAAGAGGCCATGGGTATCATTTCCTTCTATCAGGAGTGGTGAATCCTTTATTGGCTACATAATTACCTTCGAATACCAATAGCTATACCTAATCACCACCCTATGAGCGATCTTGTCTTGAGGCAACAAGGAATGGTGTCAAAGCACAGGATTAGTATCCAAGATATCTTTGAGTACCTCAAATCTAAGGATATTTGCACCATTTATATGATAAGATTAATCATTGACATTTGATAGATCGTTCATATGATAATCTCATAGCGGGTCATTCGATGTACTTACTACTCTTAGTAAGCATCCACACGTTAACTCTAAATATCTCATGCTTACAGTTTATGAGATCCACTGCTTGATTAAATTAAGGAGTATAAAATGTGTTAGTCTATCCGGATTAATCTATATGGATTAATAGTGTCCTATCTCATTAATCCTATGATTAGGTATAATTTAGATACTAACATAATGGCACATGATAGGAATCTCATTATCATGATCTCATCATGATTTCCTTGATTCTATGTTATGTATTATAGGCTTCATTAATTTGATTTAGGATTGACATCAATTCATAAATAAATGAAAATCAAATTAATGAAATTTTCCTTTCGGTTTATTAATCAAAATAAAGTTTTTACAAAAGTACTAAAGGCGATTACCTTTAGAGCACTACTCTAACAACTGGTTTATTCATTATTGAAGCTGAATACACTCTCTCTGTAGGTTCAACACGTATCAAGAATTTTGGTGTTGTTATCAAGGATTGACGTGATTATAGTTTTTTATATTAAGTGGTGTTTCGTGTATATATATATATATATATATGTTTATAATTGGTTTTTACAGTTATTTTTTGATATTCTCACGCTTTTTTGTGCTTATGTATGGTAATGATGAGATATCCTCATCAAGACCATGTGTAATTTGATTATGAGATCAAAAGGAAACTATGAAGGTTGCATAGGGAAAATAGAGCAACTCTAGGAATTTTGACACAAGTACATCATTGATAACACAATGTTCCCCTGGACTAATTGATCAAAAGTCCATAACAGTTGAAGAACATGAATTCTGCCAATTGGTTAATACAAAAGATCATGTGGTTCCAAGGATCAGTAAATTCGGGTATGTTTGTAGGGACATTTGGCTATAATAATAGTGGAAACAAGCCTTTGGGATCTTTTGATAGCAATTCTGAATTGCATACTTATGATTTAACTTCAAATATTGGGATAGATGATGATTATACATGTAAGCATATAAAATTCACCAAAGATTCTGAAATATTCATTACTGGTTCTGGTATATCAAGAAATGTAAGCTTATCCTGCATCTATTCTCAATCTCTGGTAGATCAGTAAAATGATCTACACCTGGAGCTTGATGCTATTAATGGAGGTATAGTCACTATTTCTAAGAACTTCTGAGTATGACAAAGGAAGCAATAGGGAATGCCAAAGAGAGGTGGATGATGAAGAAAAGAGACTACAAGTGATGTGTTGTATGAGATTTTTATAGATTTATATGGTAGAGTTTATTATGATGGAATGTTTTAATCCTTCCAAGTGCAGTTAGAAGAAATTATTGTGTTGACAAATTTTATTTTATTTTTCTTTCAATTTATTAATCTAATTTGCTACAATTATTCATTTGTACAGCGAGAACTTGACTACTTGAAAATGTCACCAATGTTGGATTGATATATTTCTATAGAATGGATATATTTTGTCTTATGAAATTGATCAACTAGCAAGATCAAGTGCATTAAATTTTTGAGCTAAATTTTGCTAGGCTTGTGCATCAATAGTATGTATTAAGTTATTATTTTAAATTGTTATTTATTATAATTTAAATTATTTTGATCCTAAATTATAAATTATATAGTTTTGTATCTAATTATTAATATTATTAATCAAATGTTTAAATGTGATAAGTTGTTATGTAAATACATGTTAAAAGGATTATATGAACAACCTTTGGATACATAATAATTTAATACAATTGATTTATGTCATTAATAATGTTGACGATAGGATACATATTTACTCGATGAGTTATATACTATTACAAAATAAAATTTGACATATATTTATTACTTTATATGCAATTCTTGATATCCTAAATAATTTATCTATAATTTTAATTTCATCAAAATGAAATATTAATAAAGTAATAAAAATAATACAACATAATATGAAGAAAGTAACAATTGTTATTAATTTAAGTATATAAATAATTAAAATAATAACTAAAATCTTTTTTTGGAAAGTAAGTGAAATAGTCATTCAAAATGGTGGAAATTACAAAAAGAAGTGAAAGTTATGTCCAACAGTTGGAGTAACTGCAAAATCAGCTAACTAAAAACCTGAGAATATTTGAACTGTACTATCTAAAATCATATTTGTTGCCTAATTCGATTAGAAATGAGTTGTAGATGAGAAATCGCCATAATTGTCATTCTAAGCTTCAGAAAGAACTCCATCCATGTGAATTTGTTGTATTGATCCACTTTTCCAAATATCTTCGTGTTTCTCATCCTCCATATAAAGTGGACTAGCATAGCAAAACTTGTCCTAAAGACCTTTTGATCCTTTTTACTTCTCCATTTCTGTTTATTTATCTAAGATAAACAATCTAAGCAGCTGAAATTCCTATATTGTAGCTTAAATAAACTGAGAAATGTTCTCCAAATTTGTTATGTATGAAAACATTTGAAGAATATATAATCTAAATTTTCATCAAAACTAAAGCGTAATGGACAAGACATTTCTGAGATAAAAAAATTTAATAATATCCCTTGATCCCAACTTTTGGACAGGTACTAACCAGAGAATAAAGGAATGGTCCAGACAAGTGCCAAGATCCTAAATTAGCTCGTAAAGAGGAAATATGATGAGTGGTCTAAGCAGTAATTGCTTGCATGACTGATCTGCAAGCTTTCGCTAACTGTGCAACATCCATTTGACATGGTCCGATTGTATCTGATCTAGTAAGTAGTTTGGCATACAATTAGCTATTGTTCTAATTCTTCTAGCTTTATGAAAAGGCCAATGCTAGCTATTATTGCAAATGAGTTTATAAATTTCAGTATTATTGGGGATTACTCCTCTTAGAGTTCGAAAATGCTGAGTATAACTAAAGGACAAAGTGAATGCTAGTTATCAAACTAGAATTTTGTACTCTTCATTTCTATACCTTTCAACAAATCTTACTTACTAGGCCATTTATGCATATTCATATCAAGCACTACATCAAGGATAGGAAGTGTACAAAATTTTGGTTTGATAATTGGCATTCACTTGGTAAGTGGTCCAAGCAGTAATTATTTGCATGACTGAGCTGTGAACTTGTGTGAACCGTGCAACATCCATCAACTTGGTCCTATTATATCTGATCTGGTAAGTAGTTTGACACATAATCTATTATTATTGCAAATGAGTTTATACATCTCAGTATTCTCGGGGATTACTCCTCTTAGAATAAGTAAAATCTTGTTAAACAATAACTTAATTATGGTGAAGATTATTTGTGTATTTGTAAAATTCTTCACTTTATGATGATTATATAATTAACTTTTAATTTCAAGATTACAATATAATTCATGTAATAATTATTAAAATTAATGCTATTTATGAATTATTATATGAAGACAGTTAAGTAAAAAAATGACCTATTAATTTAAAATAATAAGAGGCATTATTTTACTCTTTTATTAGTCATAATTTGACAATTTTTTAATCAAATTAAATTCAAATTTAAAAGTATATTTTGAATATCAATCATAAATCAATTACTAATTTATAAGAATGAACATGATTATATTTTATATAAGGTATTTTTCTTGCTTTTATGCCTAATAGAAAATTAGATGGTAAAAAAGTAATATTGCATATTTATCATGCACATAAAAATGGATTAAATTATTTTGATATTTTTATTTCTTAGTAGTCATAAAGTCAATCTTGATTAAGTATTTAATTAAATAATTGAAAAAATGAATATAAATTCTGGTTTTATGAGTTATTACAATCATAATCTATTTTTTATCATATTAAACATAATAAAAAATTTGATGAAACAAATATGTAAAGCAATTCAAAGACATCTAATGATTCATACATATAAAATAATTGAAGCGAGAACCAATTAATCAAATTAAAAGAGGGTTATAGAGAGAGCGAGACCTTTAATTTCTACTAGAAAATAGTCAATTATGTTTTTTAGATTAATTCTCCTACTAAATCACCCTTCTCGTTTCCTTCTCATTTTCACGTTAACTCTTTTATCTAAATCACCCCATCCAAAATAGGAAAGAAATCATATTCCTCTCTAAAACTCAAGCATGCACCTTATGGAGCAAGCATAGCCTTTGATTAGTCTTTGTCAGTCTCTCTCCTTCTTCTATTATAAATAGCCTTTTCTTTCAAATTAACCTCTACCTTCTTTGCGTTCCCCTCTTATTCGACCACCCCCTGTTGATAATAAGCTCCTTCTCCCTTTTGTTCAGAGAATTTAGTTTCCACATCTTTAAACCTTAGACTATAATATGGCTAACGTGTAAACATTCATCATTCATCTCCTAAAAATTCTTTCCTGCCTCTATCTTCTAATCTTAATAAAGGTTTTGTAGAAGTTTCAAT
>JAOQMS010012778.1:0-42386 GCA_027563885.1 Erythroxylum longipes
TGTTCTGTACAGAGGGTATTAATGTGTTATGTAGGTGACAGGTGTTATTACTTAATACCAATTGTATACTATGTTAGTGACTTATAATGGCATATACCATTTAATTGCTCATATTTCCATGATAAGTGTTGCCAATATTACTATATAAATACATAATACAGTAATACTAGGAAACCATTAATGCTCTAACTTATTATCAAGTTAGGTTCTGTGTTTATACAAGTAAATTGATGGTATTATGTGATGGACCATACATGGAACCAAAAAGGGTGTCTGAAAAGTTCCATAGCATTCTTGTACCCATCTATATAGATTTTGAGGTATAAAAGTATTATGAAAGGTTTAGCATTCTTGTACCCACATCCTTATATGGTACATATATTGATGCATTTATTATATAGTCATAATACTTTTACACCTCAAAATTTGTATAACATACACAACCTTAATGTTACCTAATGTATGCATCTGTCATGGGTTATTGTATACACATACTAGCCCTAGGTGGGTATAAGAATGCTAAACCTATCTAAAATGTTCAGTGAATTATTCTCTACATGCAATTTAGTTATTATAGGGGGTTGTATATATTTGTTGTTTGTTTTTTAGGACATACTACACACTACGAAAATGTCCATATGTTGGGAAGTCTTAGGTATGTCAGGTGAAGATGTACACTTGTATATACCTTGTACATTTAGGTACAAGGTGCCCCATAATGGTGGACCTATAATAGGTACCCAAGACCATTACTAGGGGTGAATGTAACCCATGGACACATATGCATACCCTATCCAGAACTAGGGGTGGATGCTTAATAACCTATGACTAAGAATAAATATTTACTGAGACTTAA
This sequence comes from Erythroxylum longipes, assembly GCA_027563885.1. Classification (NCBI taxonomy): domain Eukaryota; kingdom Viridiplantae; phylum Streptophyta; class Magnoliopsida; order Malpighiales; family Erythroxylaceae; genus Erythroxylum; species Erythroxylum longipes. The sequence goes on from JAOQMS010012778.1 coordinate 857, forward strand.
TGGGGCCACCAATGAAGGAATATCTATCATCCATAATGGTTTAGCACTACCAATAGGATTATGTAAGGTAAACTACCATTAGGAGCATTCAACATAATATACATGTACAAATGTCCACAACAAATCTTGACCATAAGTTTAGTAGTATACAAACGGTGTAAACACCCTTGGTTAGATGTCCTTATACACTAGGGCCTTAAAGTTGGTATTATAATTGATATTAGACATGGTATTTAGGTATGGACTTACATACTGCTAAGTGTATAATTTGAGAGTGATGTGAGCTGCCAACCTTATATAGGATCCCATTATGATGGGCTATAGTTATCTAAAAATGTACCCATCAATGTTTTGCATATGTACCACTATCAAATTATACACTTAGAGATGTCGGCTGCCAACCTTATATAGGATCCCATTATGTACCTATCCTGTTTCATTTATTAGTAGCTAAGTAATCCATATCATACCATATCAACCTGGCATATCATTATATGAGGGTGCAACCTATGTATGTAACCTGTGGGGTGATATGACATTTATACTCTTGTGCCATATATGGTGATATCTTTCACCTATTCTTTGTCTTCAAATTAGTTTTGCATATATTATATACAAACTAATCATATATCCATATAAGAGTATTATATGGCATAATACTCTTACTATATGGCAATAGGAAGGTAAATATGCATACATATATAATGTATGCAAAACTAATTTGAAGACAAAGAATAGGTGAAAGAATAGTTATAATGTGTACATTCATGAGTATACCATGTCCATCATCTGGTATATACTCATAAATGATGTCCATACTATGGCCAATGGTGTTATATTAACATTACATTTACGTATGTACAAATGTGGTATTGTACCTATTTTAGTTAGTACCCTTTATTACCACACCTGCATACATACTATAGTGTGTCATAACTATATATAACACACCAAAATGGCTGTATTAATGTAACATGTCATAGATGTCATGAGTAATATGTACACATTTATATGGTAGGTATGACACTACAACATGTAGATTTCTTTCTATCGTATGTATAAATATCAACCTATGTAATCCTTGTGTGGTATGCTCATGATCATAAATACATTGCCATGTTAGTAGATAGATACCCCATATTTGTACATAAAATACCAAGGTTAGATGCCTTATAGATAATACTACATCTTCATATGCAGTAGGTACATGTATAGCCACTATAGCACCATACTATATATATATGGTAATTGTATACTTCATAATATTTATTGGTCCATAAACTGGTACATGTGTAGTGGTGTTGTCAGTAGGTATTATCCTACTGACATATCCATAATCAGCAAAATACATAAAAACCTATGACATAGTGCATATAAATAATGCGTATTGTAGTAGGGTATCATGGTAAAGACTATGGTATGAGGATATGTGCAATACTACCAAGGTATAGTAAGAAATGCCATACCTTATACAATACCTATTACCACCATATGCACATGGTAGTGGCCTTATAATGATACACACTACATAGTCCTGTATTGGATCAAGACCAACTAATAACTAAAGTATGTGTTATATGAATTACTTATTAATGTAACAATGTACTGGTTTAATGGTGATAAGCATGGTGTTACCTGTATAGTTATACCTATATAATAGGAACATATCCATATTGGTGATCCAAGTAACTTTATTAGTGACATACTAAAGTTGTTTATCTAATTATGTGTATATATGATATGTATATATTCATAACAACAATGATTATATGGATGTATCACTATGATTACTGGAGAATGATATAGTAATCATTCTCAAGTATAGATGGATATAAACCTGAATTGGACATGGGTTATTATGTCACACTGTCACAGTGAAATAGGATGTGTATTACCCTTATTGAGGTTATATGAATGCACATTAGTACCATTACAGTGGTAATAGTAGAGATAAACTCTTGCAAATGGACAAATAATACCATTTGTATTGTACATATCCTATTATTGGTATACCATGTGCATACTATTATAAGTGATCATATAATTGTGGTGGATCTCCAAGTGTGCACATGTGATTAATTCCAATGGGTATGTACTTAGTGTGATATAAGTAGGTATAAGTACAATGGGTATGTACTTAGTGTGATATAAGTAGGTATAAGTACCACTTATGCCTACTTATATCACACTAAGTACGTACCCATTGGAATTAATCATGTGCACACTTGGAGATCCATATAGTAATGGTATGCATAAGGTACTACCATGCTATTAGATTTGTCATATGCCTTAACATTTATATACAGTGATGGTAGGATATAGTTCCATATATAGGTATATGGCCACTAATACCCAATATTGGGTACATGTATACCCAATATTGGGTATGAGCACGTTATAACCACATAGTAATGTACTATATGTACTAACATGGTCATACATTATCTGACATATGTTATACTATATAATACATCTCTCACATTGCCAGTACACCAATCCACAGGTGGCCATACTACATGGTTGCCATTATGATACATAAACGTAACATAACAATAGGAGCTTATAGGGGACTTATGTCTATTTACCCATATTAATAGGGATGTTGGTGGATGAAATTATTTAGCATAGGTTACCTAAATAATACCTTGACAATCTTTGACATTCTGAGTATAACATCATCTCCTATGTTATGTGACATGACATATATTATGGTACGATGCACATACCATAAGGATGTGTGTAATCCATTCATTGGTCATGCAATAATGGTCCAAGTGTATTAGGTTACTAACATAATGTCCACTATGGCTATCAGTACCATATGTATTATAACCCATATATTTGGTTGTTTGATATGTATGACAATACTGTATAATTGTTATATACCCATACATGGTATATATGCAAGTTATTGTACCAATAAGTGTATTAGGGTATGCAATATATGGAGTCATATCAATGCGCAATATAGCCATAATTGTATATATATTACAAACTATGGTTACAGTACACAATCTATAATAAGTCCAACCTAATTAGTACACATAATTATGACTTGGCTACTATTATCATTACTTTTCACACCCACTCTATTAATGCATTATGACTATGGTAGCATAATTACATATACCCATGGTATGTATTACAATGTATAACATGTACATTTACAAATGGACATATAACTGTTATATTAGCATACACATCACTTTATACCAATAGACATCCATATGACTTGTAAAGAGAGGTTAAATGGGCAATATTAACATGTTATGGTAACAAGCATGTATAAGGATAATGGGATATGGGACAAAGTCCAATAAAATAAGCCCAAACCATTGATTAGACTTGTGCTTGTGAGAATTGGCTAAGTGTTAGGACTTTTGGTTTGATACCTCCAATGTGCACACAAACTTAGGCGTCTCCCTAAGCTCTTCCCTAAGCTTGATCAACAAAACTTTTTGAAATTCTTGTGAAACAAAAGCTTGTGCATAAATATGAAATTGTGCCTTGAGCTTGTTGGAGCATGACCTTGTAACTGGACCTATTGGCATCCTCAAGTCTCCATTGCCTTGGTGAGTTGCATCATTCCCTCCCTCCTCAAAAGGATTCGTCCTCGAATTAAGACCTACATTATAAAAGGGAGATAGATTAGAAACATTAAAGGTAGCACGAACACCATACTCACCTAGCAACTCCACCCTATAGACGTTGTCATTGATGTGTACAAGCACTTGAAAAGGACCATCACCTCTAGGATCGAGTTTAGACTTCCTTTGTTGAGGAAACATCTCCTTCCTAAAGTGCACCCAAAAGCAATCTCTAGGCTTAAACTTCATCACCCTGCGCCCTTGATTGGCTCTTTGAGCATACTTCTTGTTCTTTTCCTCAAAGTGTTACCTAGCTTTCTCATGTATTGTCTTAAACTATTCAACCCTTTGCTGCACATCTACATTAACAATCTCATTCAAGGGTAAAGGCAACAAATCTAATGGGGTTAATGGGTTAAAACCATACACAATCTCAAATGGAGAATAACCTGTGGAAGAATGAATGCTTCTATTATATGCAAACTCAATCAAAGGCAAACAATCTTCCTAAGTTTTCAAAATTTTACCCACAATAGCACGTAATAAAGATACTAAGGTTCTATTAACTACTTCCGTTTGACCATCTGTTTGGGGATGACAAGTTATAGAAAACAAAAGTTTAGTTCCCAATTTATTCCATAGAACACTCCAAAGGTGATGTAAAAAATTAGAATCCCTATCTGAAACAATAGTTCTAGGAATGCCATACAACCTAACATTCCTAAAAAAACAAATTAGCAATATGTGTAGCATCATCAGATTTATGACATGCAATAAAATGAGCCATTTTACTAAATCTATCAACTACAACAATGATGCTATCATGACCTTTCCTAGTCCTAGGCAATCCTAACACAAAATCCATGGTTATATCAACCCAAGGAATATTAGGGACAGGTAGAGGCGTGTACAACCCATGCGGTTGCGCCTTGGACTTGGCTTGCCTACACGCTACATAACTAGAGCAAACTCTTTCAACATCCTTTTTCATGTTAGTTCTATGCGTGAAATGCCCGTTGCCATAAGTTTGGTGGGAAAAAACCTGTCGGCACAAGTTTAGTGGGCAAAATAGCCCGTCGGCACGGTCAGTAGGCACCTTCGGTGGGAAAACAGCCCATCGGTATGGTCGGTAGGCACCTGCGGTTGGCAAAACAGCTCGCCGGCATAACTTCGGTACGCAAAACAACACTTCGGCATACCTTCGGGGGGTGAAACAACACTTCGGCATACCTTCGGGGGGTGAAACCGCACATCGGTATAAGTTCGATGGGCAAAACCACCCGTCGGCTCAGGCGCTAGGCTCCTTTGGTGGGAAAAACAGCCCGTCGGCACAAGTTTGGTGGGCAAAACAGCCCGTTAGCACGGGCGCTCGGCACCTTCGGTGCGAAAAACAGCCCGTCGGCACCGACGCCGGCCACCTTTGGCAGGCAAAACAGCCCGTTGGCACACCTTCAGTAGGCAAAACAGCTCGTCGGCACAGGCACTAGGCACTTTTGGTGGGATAAACAGCCCGTCGATAGAAGTTCGGTGGGAAAAAAACCATTCGGCACAAGTTCGGTGGGAAAAAAACCATTCGGCACAAGTTCGGTGGGAACAAAACTTGTTGGCACAGTGGCTAGGTACCTTCGGTGAGAAAAACAGCACGTTGTCGAACCTTCAGGGAGTAAAACCGCTCGTTGGCATGGGCGCTAGACACCTTTGGTTGGAAAACAGCCTGATGGCACAAGTTCGGTGGGAAAAATAGCCCGTCGCCACAAGTTCGGTGGGAAAAAACCCGTCGGCACAAGTTCGGTGGGCAAAACAGCCCTTCGGCACAGTCGCTAGGCACCTTCGGTGGGAAAAACAGCCCGTCGGCACGGTCAGTAGGCACCTTAAGTGGGCAAAACAGCCCGTCGGCACAAGTTCGGTGGGAAAAATAGCACGGACGCTACGCACCTTTGGTGGAAAAAACAGCCCATTAGCATGGTCGCTAGGCCCCTTCGGTGAGAAAAACAGCCCGTCGACACGGTTGGTAGGCACCTTCGGTGGGCAAAACAGCCCGTTGGCACAAGTTCAGTGGGAAAAATAGTACGGGTGCTAAACACTTTTGGTGGGAAAAATAGTCCGTCGGCACAAGTTCGGTGGGAAAACAGCTCGTCGGCACAAGTTCAGAGGGAAAAACAGCCCGTCGCCACAAGTTTGGTGGGAAAAAACCCGTTGGCACAAGTTCGGTGGGCAAACCAGCCAATCGGCACGGTCGCTAGGCACCTTCGGGGAGAAAAATAGCTTGTCGGTGCACCTTCGGTGGGAAAAATAGCCTGTAAGTTCACCTTCAGTGGGCAAAACAGCCCGTCGGCACGGTCGCTAGGCACCTTCGGTGGAAAAAACAGCCCGTCGGTAGACCTTCGGTGGGCAAAACAGCCCATCGGTACGGGCGCTAGGCACCTTGGGTGGGAAAAACAGCCCGTCGGCACAAGTTTAGTGGGCAAGACAGCATGTCGGCACGGGTGCTAGGCACTTTGGGTGGGAAAAATGGCACATCGATAGACCTTCGGGGGGTGAAACAGCCCGTCGGCACGGGCGCTAGGCACCTTAGTTGGGAAAAACAACCCGTCAGCACAACTTTGGTGATCAAAACAGCCCGTCAGCACGAGCGCTAGGAACCTTCGATGGGAAAAACAGCCCGTCAGCACACCTTCATTGGGCAAAACTGCCCGTCGGCACGGGCGCTAGGCACCTTTGGTTGGAAAAACAGCCCGTCGGCACAAGTTCGGTGGGCAAAACTGCACATCAGCACGGGTGCTAGGCACATTTGGTGGGAAAAACAACCCGTCAGCACAAGTTTGGTGAGCCAAACAGCCCGTCGGCACGGGCGCTAGGCACCGTCGGTGGGAAAAACAGCACGTCGGCAGACCTTGGGGGCGCAAAATAGCCCGTCGGCAAAGGTATTAGGCACCTTCGATGGGATAAACAGCCCTTCGACACAAGTTCGGCGTGAAGAAAACCAGTCAGCACAAGTTCGGTGGGCGAAACCGCACGTTGGCACAGGCGCTGGGCACCTTCGGTGGGAAAAACAACCCGTCGGCACTAGTTTCGTGGGCAAAACAGCTAGTCGGCACTGGCGCTAGGCACCTTCGATGGGAAAAATAGCTCGTCGATACGCCTTCGATGGGTAAAACAGCCCGTTGGCACGGGCGCTAGCCACCTTGGATGGGATAAACAGCCCCTCGACACGTTTGGTAGTCACCTTTGCTAGGCACCTTTGGTGCCATAAACAGCACGTCGACACAAGTTCGGTGGCAAAAAAACCAGTCGGTAAAAGTTCGGGGGCGAAATAGCTCATCGGCACGGTCGCTAGGCACCTTCGTGGGAAAAACAGCCCGTCCTCACAAGTTAGGTGGGCAAAACACCCCGTCAGTACGGTTGGTAGGCACCTTCGGTTGAAAAAACAGCCCGTCGGCATACCTTCGGTGGGTGCTAGGCACCTTCGGTGGGAAAGACAGCCTGTCGACACAAGTTCAATGGGAAAAACAGCACCTTGCCACAATTTTGGTGGGAAAAAAACCCATCGGCACGGGCCGCAGGTACCTTCGGTGGGAAAACAGGCCTTTGGTGCACCTTCGGTGGGCAAAATAGCACGTCGGCGTGGGCGCTAGGCACCTTTGGTGGGAAAAATAGCCCGTTGGCAGACCTTCGGTGGGCAAAATAGCCCGTTGGCACATGCGCTAGGCACCTTCGGTGGGATAAACAGCCCGTCGACACAAGTTCGATGGGAAAAAAACCAGTCGGCCCAAGTTTGGTTGGCAAAACAGCCCGTCGGCACGATTGCTATGCACCTTCGGTGGGAAAAACACCCCGTCGATGCACCTTTAGTGGGCAAAACAGCCCATCAGCATAGGCGTTAGGCACCTTCGGTGGGAAAACAGCCTGTTAGCACAATATCGTTGGGCAAAACAGCCCGTTGGTACAAGTTTGGTGGGCACAACACCCCGTCAGCAAAGTTGGTAGGCACCTACGGTGGGAAAATTAGCTCGTCGGCATACCTTTGCTAGGCGCTAGGCACCTTCGGTGGGAAAACATCCCATCGGCACAAGTTCGATGGGCAAAATAGCCCGTCGACATAGGCACTAGGCTCCTTCGGTGGGAAAAACAACACGTTGGTTCAAGTTCGATAGGCAAAACAGCTCTTTAGCATGGGCGCTAGGTACCTTCGGTGGGAAAAACAGCACGTCGGCAGACCTTTGGGGGGCAAAACAGCCCGTCAGCATGGGTGCTAGGCACCTTCGGTGGGACAAACAGCCGATGGACAAAAGTTTGGAGGAAAAAAACCAGTCAGCACAAGTTCGGTGGGCAAAACTGCACGTCGGCACGGGCGCTAGGCACTTTCAGTGGGAAAAATAGCACGTCGGCAGACCTTCGTGGGGCGAAACCTCATATCGGCTCAAGTTCGGTGGGCAAAAACTGCCCGTCAGCACGGGCGCTAGGTACCTTCGGTGGAAAAAATAGACCGTCGGCCCACCTTCGGTGGGCAAAACAGCCCCTTGGCACGGGCGCTAGGCACCTTCAATGAGATAAATAGGCCGTCGACACAAGTTTGGTGGGAAAAAACCAGTCGGCACAAGTTCGGAGGGAAATAAACCTGTCGACACTGTCGCAAGTCACCTTCGGTGGAAAAAATAGCACAACGGCAGACCTTCGAGGAGCAAAACTGCCCGTCGGCACGGGCGCTAGGCACCTTTGGTGGGATAAACAGCTTGTCGATAAAAGTTCGGAGGAAAAAAACCTTTCGGCACAAGTTCGGTGGGCAAAACAGCCCATCAGCACGGTCGCTAAACACCTTCAGTGGGAAAAACAGCCCGTCGACACAAGTTCGGTGGGAAAAATAGCCCGTTGCCACAAGTTTGGTGGGAAAAAACCCATCGGCACAAGTTCGATAGGCAAAACTGCCGGTCGGCACGGTCGCTAGGCACCTTCGGTGGGAAAAACAACCCGTCGGTAGGGTTAGTAGGCACCTTCGTTCGGCAAAACAGCCCGCCAGCACAAGTTCGTAGGCAAAACCGCACGTCATCACGGGCGCTAGGCACTTTTAGTGGGAGAAACAGCACGTCGGCATACCTTCGAGGGGCGAAACTGCACATCGGCGCAAGTTCGATGGGCACAAGTTCGGTGGGCACAGGCGCTAGGCTCCTTTGGTGGGAAAACAGCCTGTTGGCACAAGTTTGGTGGGCAAGACAGCCCGTCGGCCCGGTCGCTAGGCACCTTCGATGGGAAAAACAGCCCGTCGGTAGACCTTCGGTGGCCAAAATAGCCTGTCGGCACCAGCTCTAGGCACCTTTAGTGGGAAAAATAGCCCGTCGGTGCACCTTCGGTGGGCAAAACAACCAGTCAGCATGGGCGCTAGGCACCTTCGGTGGGAAAAAAGCCTGTTGGCACAAGTTCGGTGAGCCAAACAGCCCGTTAGTACGGGCGCTAGGCACCGTCGGTGGGAAAAATAACACTTCGGCAGACCTTCGGGGCGCAAAATAGCCCGTCGGCACTGGCGTTAGGCACCTTCGATGGGATAAGCAGCCCATCGACACAAGTTCGGTGTGAAGAAAACCAGTTAGCACAAGTTCAGTGGCAAAACCGCACGTCGGCACAGGCACTGGGCACCTTCGGTGGGAAAAACATCCCGTCGGTACTAGTTTCATGGGCAAAACAGCCCGGCGGCACGGATGCTAGGCACCTTCGATGGGAAAAACAACCCGTCGACACACCTTCGGTGGGTAAAACAGCCCGTCGGCATGGGTATTAGCCACCTTTGATGGGATAAACAGCCCGTCGACATAATTTCGGTGGGAAAAAAAACACTCGGCATAAGTTCGGTGGGAAAAAACTAGTCGGTACGGTCGCTAGGCACCTTCGGTGGGAAAAACAGCACGTCGGCAGACCTTCGGGGAGTAAAACGCCCGTCGGCACGGGCGCTAGGCACCTGCGGTGGGATAAACAGCCCGTCGACAAGAGTTCGGAGGAAAATAACTTGTCGGCACAAGTTCGGTAGGCAAAACAGCCCGTCGGCACTGTCGTTAGACACCTTTGGTGGGAAAAATAGCCCGTCGGCATAAGTTCGGTGGGAAAAACATCCCGTTGCTAAAAGTTCAGTGGGAAAAAACCCGTCGGCACAAGTTCGGTGGGCAAAATAACGCGTCGACACGATCACTAAGCACCTTCGGTGGGAAAAACAGCCCGTCGGCACGGTCAGTAGACACCTTCGTTTGGCAAATCAGCCCGTCGGCACGGTTAGAAGGCACCTTCGGTCGGCACAAGTTCGGTGGGCAAAATCGCATGTCGGCATGGGCGCTAGGCACCTTCAGTGGAAAAAACAGCACGTCGGTAGACCTTCGGGGGTTGAAATCGCACATCGGCACAAGTTCGGTGGGCAAAACTGCCCGTCGACACGGGTGTTAGGCTCCTTCGGTGGGAAAATAGCCCTTCAGCACACCTTCAGCGGGCAAAATAGCCCGTCGGTAAGGCCGCTAGGCACGTTCAGTGGGTAAAACAGCCCGTCGGCACACCTTTGGTGGGCAAAACAGCCTATCTGCATGGGTGCTAGGCCCCTTCGGTGGGAAAAACAGCCTCTTGGTGCACCTTCGGTGGAAAAAACAGCACGTCAGCACAAGTTTGGTGGGCAAAATAGCCTGTCAGCACAGTCAGTAGGCACCTTTGGTGGGAAAAATAGCCCTTCGACGCACCTTTGGTGGGTAGAACAGCCCATCAGCATCGGCGCTAGGCACCTTTGATGGGAAAAACAGCTCGTTGGCACATGCGCTAGGCACCTTCGGTGGGATAAACAGCCTGTCGACACAAGTTTGGTGGGAAAAAAACCAGTCGGCCCAAGTTTGGTCCACAAAATAGGCCGTCGGCATGGTCGCTAGGCACCTTCGGTGGGAAAAACAGCCCATCGGTGCACCTCGGTGGACAAAACAGCTCGTCAGCATAGGCGCTAGGCACCTTCGGTGGGAAAAACAGCTCGTCAACATAATATCGTTGGGTAAAACAGCCCGTAGGCTCGGGCACTCGGCTCCTTCGGTGGGAAAAAAGCCCATCGGCACAAGTTTGGTAGGCTAAACACCCCGTCAGCACGGTTGGTAGGCACCTTCGGTGGGAAAATTAGCCCGTCGGCATACCTTCGGTGGTACAAGTTTGATGGGCAAAACAGCCCGTCAACACAAGGGCTAGGCATCTTCGGCGGGAAAAACAGCACGTCGGCACAAGTTCAATAGGCAAAACAGCTCTTTGGCATGGGCGCTAGGCACCTTCGGTGGGAAAAATAGCATGTCGGCAAACCTTTGGGGGGGCAAAACAGCCCGTCAGCACGGGCGCTAGGCACCTTCGGTGGGATAAACAGCCAGTCGATAAAAGTTTGGAGGAAAAAAACCAGTCAGCACAAGTTCGGGGGGCAAAACAGCCCGTCAGCATAGTCGCTAGACACCTTCGGTGGGAAAAACATCCTGTCGGCATAAGTTTGGTGGGAAAAATAGCCCGTTGCCCCAAGTTTGGTGGGAAAAAACCCGTCGGCACAAGTTCGGTGGGCAAAATAGCCCGTCGGCACGGTCGCTAGGCACCTTCGGTGGGAAAACAGCCCGTCGGTGGGCACCTTCGGTCGGCAAAACAGGCCGCTGGCACAAGTTCGGTAGGCAAAATCGCACGTAAGCACAGGCGCTAGGCACCTTCAAAGGGAAAAACAGCACGTCGACATACCTTCGGGGGGCAAAACTGCACATCGGCACGAGTTCGGTGGGCAAAACTGCCCGTCAGCACAGGCGCTAGGCTCCTTCAGTGGGAAAAACAGCCCGTCGGCACAAGTTTGGTGGGCAAAACAGCCCGTTGACACGGGCGTTAGGCACCTGCGGTGTGAAAAACAGCCCGTCAGCACACCTTTGGTGGGCAAAACAGCCCATCGGCACCGACGCCGGTCACCTTCGCTAGGCAAAACATCCCGTCAGCACAGCTTCGGTGGGCAAAACAGCCCGTCAGCACAGGCACTAGGCACTTTTGGTGGGATAAACAGCCCGTCGATAGAAGTTCGGTGGGAAAAAAACCAGGCAGCACAAGTTCGATGGGAAAAAAACCCGTCGGCACAGTCGCTAGGCACCTTCGTTGAGAAAAACAGCACGTCGCCAGATCTTCTAGGAGTAAAACCGCCTGTCGGCACGGGCGCTAGACACCTTTGGTGGGAAAAACAGCCCGATGGCACAAGTTCGGTGGGAAAAACAGCCCGTTGCCACAAGTTCGTTGGGAAAAAACCTGTCGGCACAAGTTCGGTGGGCAAAACAGCCCGTCGGCACAGTCGCTAGGCACCTTCGGTGGGAAAAACAGCACGTCGGCACGGTCGGTAGGCACCTTAAGTGGGCAAAACAGTCCATCAGCACAAGTTCGGTGGGAAAAATAGCACGGGCTCTAGGCACCTTTGGTGGGAAAAATAGCCCGTTGGCAAGGTCGCTTGGCACCTTCGGTGGGAAAAACAGCCCGTCGACACGGTCAGTAGGCACCTTCGGTGGGCAAAAAAGCCCGTCAGCACAAGTTCGGTGGGAAAAATAGTACGGGCGCTAGGCACTTTTGGTGGGAAAAATAGCCCGTCGGCACAAGTTCTGTGGGAAAAACAGCCCCTCGGTACAAGTTTGGGGGGAAAACAGCCCGTCGCCACAAGTTTGGTGGGAAAAAAACCGTTGGCACAAGTTCGGTGGGCAAACCAGCCAGTCGGCACGGTCGCTAGGCACCTTTGGGGAGAAAAATAACTCGTCGGTGCACCTACGGTGGGAAAAATAGCCCATCAGTTCACCTTAAGTGGGCAAAACAGCCCGTCTGCACAGTCGCTAGGCACCTTCTGTGGGAAAAACAGTCTGTCGGTTCACCTTCAGTGGGCAAAACAGCATGTCGGCACAGTCGCTAGGCACCTTCGGTGGGAAAAACAGCCCATCGGTAGACTTTCGTTGGGCAAAACAGCCCGTCGGCACAGGCTCTAGGCACCTTTAGTGGGAAAAACAGCCCGTCGATGCACCTTCGATGGGCAAAACAGCCCGTCGGCACAAGTTCGGTGGAAAAAACCGCTCGTCGGCAAGCGTGCTAGGCCTCTTGGGTGGGAAAAATAGCACATCGGCAGACCTTCGAGGGGTGAGACAGCCCATCGGCACGGGCGCTAGGCACCTTAGTTGGGAAAAACAGCCCGTCGACACAACTTTAGTGATCAAAACAGCCCGTCAGCACAAGCTCTAGGCACCATCGGTGGGAAAAACAGCCCGTCGGCACACCTTCAGTGGGCAAAACAGCCCGTCGGTACCGACTCTAGGCACCTTAGTTGGGAAAAACAACCCGTCGGTTCACCTTCATTGGACAAAACAACCCGCCGGTACGGTCGCTAGGCACCTTTAGTTGGAGAAACAGCCCGTTGGCACAAGTTCAGTGGGCAAAACAGCTTATCGGCACGGGTGCTAGGCACCTTTGGTGGGAAAAACTACCCGTCGGCACAAGTTCGGTGAGCCAAACAACCCGTCAACACTGTCACTAGGCACCGTCGGTGGGAAAAACAGCACGTCGGTAGACCTTGGGGAGCAAAATAGCCCGTCGGCACGGGCTTTAGGCACCTTCGATGGGATAAACAGCTTGTTGACACAAGTTCGGTGTGAAGAAAACCAGTCAGCACATGTTCGGTGGGCAAAATCGAACTTCGGCACAAGCGCTGGGCACCTTTTGTGGGAAAAACAACCCATCCGCACTAGTTTCGTGGGCAAAATAGCCCGTCGGCACGGGCGCTAGGCACCTTCGGTGGGAAAAACAGCCCGTCGACACACCTTCGGTCTGTAAAACAGCCCGTTGGCAAGGGCACTAGCCACCTTGCATGGGATAAATAGCCTGTCGACACAAGTTCAGTGGGAAAAAAACCATTCAGCAAAAGTTCGGTGGGAAAAAAACCAGTCGGCACGGTCGCTAGGCACCTTCAGTGGGAAAGACAGCACGTCAGTAGACCTTCGGGGAGCAAAACTGCACGTTGGCACAGGCGCTGGGCACCTTCGGTGGGAAAAACAACTCGTCGGCACTAGTTTTGTGGGCAAAACAACCCTTCGGCACAGGCGCTAGGCACCTTCGGTGGGAAAAATAGCCCGTCGACACACCTTCGGTGGGTAAAACAACCCGTCGATGCGGGCATTAGCGACCTTTGATCGGATAAACAGCCCGTCGACACAAGTTCGGTGGGAAAAAAACCAGTCGACACGATCGCTAGGCATATTCGGTGGGAAAAACAGCACGTCGGTAGACCTTCTGGGAGCAAAACCGGACGTCGGCACGGGCGCTAGGCACCTTCGGTGGGATAAACAGCACGTCGACAAAAGTTTGGAGGAAAAAAACTTGTCGGCACAAGTTTGCCACGGTCGTTAGACGCCTTTGGTGGGAAAAACATCCCGTTGCCACAAGTTCGGCACGAAAAAACCCGTCTGAACAAGTTCGGTGGGCAAAATAGCGCATCGGTACGATCACTAAGCACGTTCGGTGGGAAAAACAGCCCGTCGGCACGATCGGTAGGCACCTTCGGTTGGCAAATCAGCCCGTCGGCATGGGCACTAGGCACCTTTAGTGGGAAAACAACATGTCGGCAGACCTTCGGGGGGTGAAACCGCACATCAGCATAAGTTCGATGGGTAAAACTGCCTGTCGGCACGGGCGCTAGGCTCTTTTGGTTGGAAAAACAGCCCTTCGGCATACCTTGGGTGGACAAAACAGCCTGTCGGCAAGGGCGCTAGGCACCTTCGGTGGGAAAAACAGCCTCTTGGTGCACCTTTGGTTTGAAAAGCAGCTCGTCGGCACAAGTTTGGTGGGCAAAACAGCCTGTATGCACAGTCCTTAGGCACCTTCGGTGGGAAAAATAGCCATTCGACGCGCCTTCGGTGGGTAGAACAGCCCATCGACATGGGCGCCAGGCACCTTCGATGGGAAAAACAGCCCGTCGGCACAAGTTCGGTGGGCAAAACAACACATCGACATGGGCGCTAGGCACATTTGGTTGGAAAAACAACACGTCGGCAGACCTTTAGGGCGCAAAACTGCACGTTAGCATGGGCACTAGGCAACTTTGGTGGGAAAAACAGCTCGTCGGCACAAGTTTGATGGGAAAAACAGCACGTTGCCACAAGTTCTGTGGGAAAAATAACCGTCGGCACAAGTTCGGTGGGCAAAACAGCCCGTCGGCACTATCGGTAGGCACCTTTGATGCGAAAAATAGCCCTTCGGTGTACCTTCGGTGGGTAGAACAGCCCATCAGCATGGGCGCTAGGCATCTTCAGTGGGAAAAACAGCCCGTCGGCACAATATCGGTGGGCAAAACAGCTCGTCAGCACGGGTGCTAGGCTCCTTCGGTGGGAAAACAGCCCCTTGGCACAAGTTTGGTGGGCAAAACACCCCGTCAGCACGGTTGGTAGGCACCTTCGGTGGGAAAAATAGCCCGTCGGCATACCTTCGATGGGTGCTAGGCACCTTTGGTGGGCAAAATAGCACGTCGACATGGGCGCTAGGCACCTTTGGTGGGAAAAACAGTCCATCGACACACCCGTCGGCACAAGTTCGGTGGTCAAAACAGCCCATCGGCACTGTCGGTAGGCACCTTTGATGGGAAAACAGCCCTTCGGTGTACCTTCGGTGGGTAGAACAGCCCATCGGCATGGGCGCTAGGCACCTTCGGTGAAAAAAACAGCCCGTCGGTGCAATATCGGTGGGAAAAACAGCTCGTCAACACGGGTGCTAGGCTCCTTCGGTGGGAAAACAGCCCCTTGGCACAAGTTCGGTGGGCAAAACACCCCGTCGGCTTACCTTCGGTGGGCGCTAGGCACCTTTGGTGGGCAAAATAGCACGTCGGCATGGGCGCTAGGCACCTTTGGTGGGAAAAACAGCCCGTCGACACACCTTCGGTGGGCAAAATAGCCCGTCGTATGCGCGCTAGGCACCTTCGGTGGGATAAAAGCCCGTTGACACAAGTTCGGTGGGAAAAAAACCAGTCGACCCAAGTTTGGTCAGCAAAACAACCCGTCCGCACAATCGTTGGGCACCTTCAGTGGGAAAAACAGCCCTTCAGGACCGACACTAGGCTCCTTCGGTGGGAAAAACAGCTCGTCGGCACAAGTTCGGTGGGTAAAACACCCCGTCAGCATGGTTGGTAGACACCTTTGGTGGGAAAATTAGCCCATCGGCATACCTTCGGTGGGCGCTAGGCACCTTCGGTGGGGAAAAACAGCCCGTCGGCAAGGGCGCTTGGCACCTTTGGTGGGAAAACAGCCCATCAGCACACCTTCGGTGGGTAAAATAGCCCGTCGTCACGGGCGCTAGGCACCTTTGATGGGATAAACAGCCAGTCGACACAAGTTCGGTGGGAAAAAAACTAGTCGACACAGTCGCTAGGCACCTTCTGTGGGAAAAACAGCACATCGGCAGACCTTCGAGGAGCAAAACCACTCGTCGGCACGGGTGCTAGGCACTTTCGGTGGGATAAATAGCCCGTTGGCACAAGTTCGGTGGGAAAAACAGCCTGTTGGCACAAGTTCGGTGGGCAAAACAACCCGTCGCCACAAGTTTGATGGGAAAAAACTCATCGGGACAAGTTTTGTGGGCAAAATAGCCCGTCAGCACGGTCGCTAAGTACCTTCAATGGGAAAAACAGCCCGTCGGCATGGTCGATAGGCACCTTCGGTCGGTAAATCAGCCCGTCGGCACAAGTTCGGTGGGCAAAACTGCACGTCGACATGGGTGCTAGGCACCTTCAGTGGTAAAAGCAGCACGTCGATAGACCATGGGGGGGCGAAACCGCACATCGGCACAAGTTCGGTGGGCAAAACTGCCCGTCAGCACGAGCGCTAGGCTCCTTCGGTGGGAAAAACAGCCCGTCGGCACCTGCACTAGACACCTTTGGTGGGCAAAATAGCTCGTCGGCAACTGCGCTAGACACCTTTGGTGGGCAAAATAGCCCGTCGGCACCTGCGCTAGACACCTTTGGTGGGATAAATAGCCCGTCGACACTAGTTAGGTGGGCAAAAAACTAGTCGGTAAAAGTTCGGTGGGAAAACAACCCTTCGGTGCACCTTCGGTGGGTAGAACAGTCCATCAGCATAGGCGCTAGGCACCTTCGGTGGGAAAAACAGCACCTCGGTACAAAATCAGTGGGCAAAACAGTCCGTCAGCACGGGCGCTAGGCTCCTTCGGTTGGAAAAACAGCCCGTCGGCACAAGTTCGGTTGGCAAAACACCCCGTCAGCACGGTTGGTAGGCACCTTCGGTGGGAAAAACAGCCCCTTGGCATACCTTCGGTGGGTGCTAGGCACCTTCGGTGGGAAAGACAGCCTGTCAGCAGAAGTTCGATGGGCAAAACAGTACATCGCCACAATTTCGGTGGGAAAAAAACCCGTCGGCACGGGCGCCAGGCACCTTTGGTGGGAAAAACAGGCTTTTGCCGCACCTTCGGTGGGCAAAATAGCACCTCGGTATGGGCGCTAGGCACCTTTGGTGGGTAAAACAACACATTGGAACACTTTCGGTGGGCAAAATAGCCCGTCGGCACATGCGCTAGGCACCTTTAGTGGGATAAACAGCCCGTCGACGCAAGTTTGGTGGGAAAAAAACTAGTCATCCCATGTTTGGTCGATAAAACAGCCCGACGGCACGGTCGCTAGGCACCTTTGGTGGGAAAAACAGCCCATCGGTGCACCTCCGTTGGGCAAAATAGCCCATCAGCATAGGGGCTAGGCATTTTCGGTGGGAAAAACAGCCCGTTAGCACAATGTCGTTGGGCAAAACGGCCCGTCAGCACAAGTTTGGTGGGCACAACACCCCGTCAGCACGGTTGGTAGGCACCTTCGGTGGGAAAATTAGCCCGTCGGCATACCTTCGGTGGGCGTTAGGTGCCTTCGGTGGGAAAAACAGCCCGTCGGCACAAGTTCGATGGGCAAAACAACCCATCGACACAAGCTCTAGGCTTATTCGGTGGGAAAAACAACACGTTGGCACAAGTTTGAAAGGTAAAACAGCTCTTTGGCATGGGCGCTAGGCACCTTCGGTGCGAAAAATAGCCGGTCGATAAAAGTTTGGAGGAAAAAAACCAATCAGCACAAGTTCGGTGGGAAAAACCGCACGTCGGCACAGGCACTAGGCACTTTCAGTGGGAAAAATAGCACGTCGGCAGACCTTCGCGGTGCGAAACCGCCCATCGGCACAAGTTCGGTGGGCAAAACTGCCCGTTGGCGTAGGCACTAGACACCTTCGGTGGGAAAAACAGACCGTCGGCCCACCTTTGGTGGGCAAAACAGCCCCTCGGCACTGGCGTTAGGCACCTTTGATGGGAGAAACAGGCCGTCGACATAAGTTCGGTGGGAAAAACTAGTTGGTACAAGTTCGGAGGGAAAAAAACCTGTCGGCACAGTCGCTAGGCTCTTTCGGTGGGAAAAACAGCACGTCGGTAGACCTTCAAGGAGCAAAACCGACCGTCAGCACAGGCACTAGGCACCTTCGATGGGATAAACAGCCGTCGACAAAAGTTCAGAGGAAAAAAAACCTTTCAGGACAAGTTCGGTGGGCAAAACAGCCCGTCAGCACGGTCGCTAGACACCTTCGGTGGGAAAAACAGCCCTTCGGCACAAGTTTGGTGGGAAAAACAACCCGTTGCCACAAGTTTGTTGGGAAAAAACCTGTCGGCACAAGTTTGGTGTGCAAAACAGTCCGTCGGCACGGTCGTTAGACAGCTTCGGTAGGGAAAACAGCCCGTCGGTAGGGTCGGTAGGCACCATCGGTCGGTAAAATAGCCCACCGGCACAAGTTCGGTGGGCAAAATAGCTCGTCGGTACATGCGCTAGGCACCTTCAGTGGGATAAATAGCCCGTCGACAGAAGTTAGGTGGGAAAAAACCAGTCGGCCCAAGTTTGGTCGGCAAAACAGCCTGTCAGCACAATCGTTAGGCACCTTCGGTGGGAAAAACAGCCCGTCGGCACAATATGGTTGGGCAAAACAGCCCGTTAGCATGGGTGCTAGGCTCCTTTGGTGGGAAAAACAGCCCGTTGGTACAACTTCGGTGGGTAAAACACCCCGTCAGCACGGTTGGTAGGCACCTTCGGTGGGAAAATTAGCCCGTCGACATACCTTCGGTGGGCGCTAGGCACCTTCAGTGGGAAAAACAGCCCGTCGGCATGGGCGCTTGGGAAAATAGCCTTTCAGCACACCTTCGGTGGGTAAAATAGCCCGTCAGCACGGGCGCTAGGCACCTTTGATGGGATAAATAACCCGTCGACACAAGTTCGCTGGAAAAAAACAGTCGGCACGGTTGCTAGGCACCTTCTGTGGGAAAAACAGCACATCGGTAGACCTTCGGCGAGCAAAACCGCTCGTCGGCACGGGCGCTAGGCACTTTCAGTGGGATAAACAGCCCGTCGACAAAAGTTCGGAGGAAAAAAACTTATCGGCACAAGTTTGGTGGGCAAAATAGCTCGTTGGCACAAGTTCGGTGGGAAAAACATCTCGTTGGCACAAGTTCGTTGGGAAAAACAGCCCCTCGCCACAACTTCGGTGGGAAAAAATCGTCGGCACAAGTTCGGTGGGCAAAATAGCCCGTCGGTACGGTCGCTAAGCACATTTGGTGGGAAAAACAGCCTGTCGGCATGGTCAGTAGGCACCTTTGGTCGACAAATTAGCACGTCGGCACAAGTTCGGTGGGCAAAACTGCACGTCGGCATGGGCGCTGGGCACCTTCAGTGGGAAAAACAGCACGTCGACGGACCATTGGGGGGCGAAACCGCACATCGGCACAAGTTCGGTGGGCAAAACTGCCCGTTGGCACGGGCGCTAGGCTCCATCGGTGGGAAAAACAGCCCATCGGCGCAAGTTCGGTGGGCAAAACCGCACATCGGAACGGGTGCTAGGCACATTTGGTGGGAAAAACAACCCGTTGGCACAAGTTCGGGGAGCCAAACAGCCCTTCGGCACGGGCGCTAGGCACCGTCGGTTGGAAAAACAGCACGTTGGCAGACCTTGGGGGCACAAAATAGCCAGTCGGTACGGGCGTTAGGCACCTTCGATGGGATAAACAACCCGTCGACACATGTTCGATGTGAAGAAAACCAGTCAACAGAAGTTCGGTGGGCGAAACCGCACATCAGCACAGAAGCTAGGCACCTTGGGTGGGAAAAACAACCCGTCGACACTAGTTTCGTGGGAATACAGCCTAGGCACATTCGGTGGGAAAAACAGCCCATCGACACACCTTTGGTGGGTAAAACAGCCCCTCGGTACGGGCGCTAGCCACCTTTGATGGGATAAACAGCCCGTCGACATAAATTCGGTGGGAAAAAACCAGTCGGCACGGTCGCTAGGCACCTTCGGTGGGAAAAACAACATGTCGGCACAACTTTGGTGATCAAAATAACCCGTCGGCACGGGCGCTAGGCACCTTCAGTGGGAAAAACAGCACGTCGGCATACCTTCGGGGGCCAAAACTGCCCATCGGCACAAGTTCGGTGGGCAAAACCACCGTCGGCATAGGCGCTAGGCTCCTTCGGTGGGGAAAATAGCCCGTCGGCACAAGTTTGGTGGGCAAAATAGCCTGTTGGCACGGGCGCTAGGCACCTTCGGTGGGAAAAATAGCCCGTCAGCACGGGTACTAGGCACTTTTGGTGGGATAAACAGCCCGTCGATAGATGCTCGGTGCGAGAAAACTAGTCTGCACAAGTTCGGTGGGAAAAATGTTGCCAGACCTTCGGTGAGAAAAACAACACGTCGCCAGACCTTCGGGGAGTAAAACCACCCGTCGGCACGGGCGCTAGAGGCCTTTGGTGGGAAAACAGCCCGATGGTACAAGTTCGGTGGGAAAAACTAGGCACCTTCGGTGGGTAAAACAGCCCGTTAGCACGGGTGCTAGGTACCTACGATGGGAAAAACAGCCCATCGGTTCAGGTTCGGTGGGCAAAACTACACGTCGGCACGGGCGCTAGGCACCTTGAGCGGGAAAAATAGCACATTGGCAGACCTTCGAGGGGTGAAACAGCCCATCGGCACGGGTGCTAGGCCCCTTAGTTGGGAAAAACAGCCCTTCGGCACAACTTTGGTGATCAAAACAGCCCGTTGACACGAGCGCTAGGCACCTTCGGTGGGTAAAACAGCCCGTCAGCACACCTTCGGTGGGCAAAACAGCCCGTCAGCACACCTTCAGTGGGAAAAACTGCCCGTTGGCACACCTTCATTGGCCAAAACTGCCCGTTGGCACGAGCGCTAGGCACCTTTGGTTGGTAAAATAGCCCGTCGACACAAGCTCGTTGGGCAAAACCGCACATCGACACGGGTGCTAGGCACCTTTGGTGGGAAAAACAACTCGTCGGCACAAGTTCGGTGAGCCAAACAGCCCGTCGGCACGGGCGCTAGGCATCTTCGATGGGATAAACAGCCTGTCGACACATGTTCGGCGTGAAGAAAACCGGTCAGCACAAGTTCGGTGGGCGAAACTGCACGTCGGCACAGGTGCTGGGCTCTTTCGGTAGGAAAAACAGCTCGTCGGCACACCTTCGGCGAGCAAAACAGCCCATCGGCAAGGGCGCTAGGCACCTTTGGTAGGAATAGCCCGTCGACACACCTTCGGTGGGTAAAACAGCCCGTCGGCACAGGCACTAGCCACCTTTGATGGGATAAACAGCCCGTTGACACAAGTTCGGTGGGAAAAAACCAGTCGGCACAGTCGCTAGGCACCTTCGGTGGGAAAACAGCATGTCAGTAGACCTTTGGGGAGCAAAATTGCCCGTCGGCACGGGTTCTAGGCCCCTTCGGTGTGATAAACAGCCCGTCAACAAAAGTTCGGAGGTAAAAAACTTATCGGCACAAGTTCGGTGGACAAAACAGCCCGTCGGCACGGTCGTTAGACACCTTTGGTGGGAAAAATAGCCCGTCGGTAGAAGTTTGGCGAGAAAAACATCCCGTTACCACAAGTTTGGTGGGAAAAAATTGATCAGCACAAGTTCAGTGGGCAAAATAGCCCGTCGGTACGATCGCTAAGCACCTTCGGTGAGAAAAACGGCCTGTCGGCATAGTCGGTAGGCACCTTCGGTTGGCAAATCAGCCCGTCGGCACGGTTGGGAGGCACCTTTGGTCGGCACAAGTTCGGTGAGCAAAACCGCACGTCGGCAGACCTTCGAGGGGTGAAACCGCACATCGACACAAGTTTGGTGGGCAAAACTGCCCGTCGGCACGGGCGCTAGGCTCCTTCGGTGGGAAAAACAGCACGTCGGCACAGCTTCGTTGGTTAAAACAACTCGTCGACAACGGGGCTAGGCACCTTCGGTGGGAAAAACAGCCCGTCGGCACACCTTCGGTGCGCAAAACTGCCTCTTGGTGCACCTTCAGTGGGAAAAACAGCACGTCGGCACAAGTTTGGTGGGCAAAATAGCCTGTCGGCACAGTCGGTAGGCACCTTTGGTGGGAAAAATAGCCCTTGGACGCACCTTCGATGGGTAGAACAGCCCATTAGCATGGGCGCTAGGCACCTTCGAACGGAAAAACAGCCCGTCGACACAAGTTCGGTGGGCAAAACAACACATTGGCACTGGCGCTAGGCACATTTCGTTGGAAAAATAGCACATCGGCAGAACTTCAGGGTGCAAACAGCCCTTAGCACGGGCGCTAGGCAACTTTGGTGGGAAAAATAGCTTGTTGGCACAAGTTTGGGAGAAAAACAGAACATTGCCACAAGTTCGGTGGGAAAAACAGCACGTTGCCACAAGTTCGGTGGGAAAAAAAACCGTCGGCACAAGTTCGGTGGGCAAAACAGCCGGTTGGCACTGTCGATAAGCACCTTCATTGGGAAAATAGCCCTTCGATGCACCTTCGGTGGGTAGAACAGCCCATTGGCATGGGCGCTAGGCTCCTTCGGTGGGAAAAACAGCCCGTTGGCACAGTATCAGTGGGCAAAACAACCCATCAGCACGGGCGCTAGGCTCCTTCAGTGGGAAAAACAGCCCGTTGGCACAGTATCAGTGGGCAAAACAACCCATCAGCACGGGCGCTAGGCTCCTTCGGTGGGGAAAAACAGCCCGTCGGCACAAGTTCGATGGGCAAAACACCCCGTCAGCACGGTTGGTAGGCACCTTCGGTGGGAAAAATAGCCCGTCGGCATACCTTCGGTGGGCGCTAGGCACATTCGGCTGGAAAAAACAGCCCGTCGACACAATTTCGATGGGCAAAAGAGCCCGTCGCCACAATTTTGGTGGGAAAAAAACCCGTCGACACGGGCGCCAGGCAGCTTTTGTGGGAAAATAGGCCTTTGGCGCACCTTCGGTGGGCAAAATAGCACGTTAGCACAAGTTCGGTGGGATAAAAGCTAGTCGGCCTAAGTTTGCTGGGCAAAACAGCCTGTCAGCACGATCGTTAGGCACCTTCGGTGGGAAAAACAGCTCGTGGGCACAAGTTCGGTGAGAAAAAAAAACCATTTGGCACGATCGTTAGGCACCTTTGGTAGGAAAAACAGCCCGTCGGCACAATATCGTTGGGCAAAACAGCCTGTCAGCACGGGCGCTAGGCTTCCTCGGTGGGAAAAACAGCACGTCGGCACAAGTTCTGTGGGCAAAACACGCCGTCAGTGCAGTTGGTAGGCACCTTCGGTGGGAAAATTAGCCCGTGGGAATAGCTTTGGTCGGCGCTAGGCACCTTCGTTGGGCAAAACAACCATTCGGAACAAGTTCGATGGGCAAAATAGCCCGTCGACACAGTTTCTAGGCATCTTCAGTGGGAAAAACAGCACGTCGGCACAAGTTCGATGGGCAAAACAGCTCTTTGGCAAGGGCGCTAGGCACCTTCAGTGGGAAAAACAACACGTCGGCAGACCTTAGGGGGAAAACAGCCCATTAGCACGGGCGCTAGGCACCTTCAGTGGGATAAACAGCCGGTTGACATAAGTTCGGAGGAAAACAAACTAGTTGGCAGAAGTTTGGTGGGCAAAACAGTCTGTTGGTGCACCTTCGGTGGGCAAAACAGCCCCTCAGCACAGGCGCTAAGCACAATCGGTGGGAAAAATAGCCCGTTAGCACAAGTTCGGTGGGCAAAACTGCACGTCGGCACAGGCACTAGGCACTTTTAGTGGGAAAAATAGCACGTCGCCAGACCTTTATGGGGCCAAACCGCACATCGGTACAAGTTCGGTGGGCAAAACCGCCCGTCGGCACGGGCGTTAGGCACCATCGGTAGGAAAAACAGCCCGTCGGCCCACCTTTGGTGGGCAAAACAGCTAGTCGGCACGAGTGCAAGGGACCTTCGGTGGGAAAAACATGACGTCGGCACAAGTTCAATGGGCAAAACCGCATGTTGGCACGGGTGCTAGGCTCCTTCGGTGGCAAAACCGCATGTTGGCACGGGTGCTAGGCTCCTTCTGTGGGCAAAACAGCCAATCAGTACATTTGGTAGTCACCTTCGGTGGAAAAAATAGCCACTCGGCATACCTTCGGTGGGCGCTAGGCACCTTCGGTGGGAAAAACAGCCAGTCGGCACAAGTTCGATGGGAAAACAGCCCGTCGGCACAGGCACTAGGCACCTTCTGTGGGAAAAACATCACATCGGCACAAGTTCAATGGGCAAAACTGCACGTCGGTACGGTCGCTAGGCACCTTCGGTGTGATAAACAGCCCGTCGACAGAAGTTTGGTGGGAAAAAAGCCAGTCAGCAAAAGTTCAGGGGCAAAACAGCTCGTCGGTATGGTCGCTAGGCACCTTCGTGAGAAAAACAGCCCATCGGTGCACCTTCGGTGGGAAAAACAGCCAGTCGGCACGGGCGCTAGGCACTTTCAGTGGGAAAAACAGCACGTCGGTAGACCTTCGGGGGGTAAAACTGCACATCGGCACAAGTTTGTTGGGCAAAACTGCATGTTGGCACGGGCTCTAGGCACCTTTGGTGGGAAAAACATCCCGTCGGCCAAAGTTTGGTGGGCAAAATAGCTCGTCTGAACAGGCGCTAGGCACCTTCGGTGGGAAAAATAGCCCGTCGGCACACCTTTTGTAGGCAAAATAGCCCGTCGGTGCACCTTCGGTGGGTAGGACAGCCCATCAGCATGGGCGTTATGCACCTTCGATGGGATAAACAACTCGTCGGCACAATATCGGTGGGCAAACCAGCCCATCAGCACAGGCGCTAGGCTCCTTTGGTGGAAAAATTAGCCCCTCGGCACAAGTTAGGTGGGCAAAACACCCCGTCAGCACGGTTGGTAGGCACCTTCGGTTGGAAAAATAGCCCGTCGGCATACTTTGGTGGGTGCTAGGCACCTTCGGTGGGAAAGACAGCCTGTCGGCACAAGTTCGATGGGCAAAACAGCACGTCGCCACAATTTCGGTGGGAAAAAACCGGTCGGCACGGGCGCCAGGCACCTTTGGTGGGAAAAATAGGCCTTTGGCGCACCTTCGGAGGGCAAAATAGCACGTCGGCATGGGCGCTAGGCACCTTTGGTGGGAAAAATAGCCCGTCGGTTCATGCGCTAGGCACCTTCGGTGGGATAAACAGCCCGTCGACACAAGTTCGGTGGGAAAAAACCAGTCGGCCCAAGTTTGGTCGACAAAACAGCCAGTTGGCATGGTCGCTAGGCACCTTCGGTGGGAAAAACAGCCCGTCGGCATAATATCGGTGGGCAAAATAGCCCGTCAGCATAGGCGCTAGGCACCTTCTGTGGGAAAAACAGCCCGTCAGCACAATATCGTTGGGCAAAACAACCCATCAGCTCGAACGCTAGGCTCCTTCAGTGGGAAAAAAGCCCATCGTCACAAGTTTGGTGGGCTAAACACCCCGTCAGCACTGTTGGTAGGCACCTTCGGTGGGAAAACTAGCCCGTCGGCATACCTTCGGTGGGCGCTAGGCACCTTCGGTGGGAAAAATAGCCCATCGGCACAAGTTTGATGGGCAAAATAGCTCGTCGACACAGGCGCTAGGCATCTTCGGCGGGAAAGACAGCACGTCGGCACAAGTTTGATAGGCAAAATAGCTGTTTGGCTTGCGCGCTAGGCACATTCGGTGGGATAAACAACACGTTAGCAGACCTTCAGGGGGCAAAAAAGACAGTCAGCACGGGCGCTAGGCACCTTCGGTGGGATAAACAGTTGGTCGACAAAATTTCGGAGGAAAAAAAACTAGTCAGCAGAAGTTCGGTGGGCAAAACAGCACGTCGGTGCATCTTCGGTGACAAAACAGCCCGTCGGCATGGGCACTAGGCACTTTTGGCAGGAAAAACAGCCCATCGGCACGGGCGCTAGGCACTTTCAGTGGGAGAAACAGCACGTCGGTAGACCTTCGTGGGGCGAAATCGCACATCAGCACAAGTTCTGTGGGCAAAACCGCCCATCGGCACTGGTGCTAAGTACCTTCGGTGGGAAAAACAGACCGTTGGCCCACCTTCGGTGGGCAAAATAGCCCCTCGGCACGGGCACTAGGCACCTTCGATGGGATAAACAGGCCGTCGACACATGTTCGGTGTGAAGAAAACCAGTCAGCACAAGTTCGGTGGGTGAAACCTCACATCGGCATAGGCGATGGGCACCTTCGGTGGGAAAAACAACCCGTCGACACACCTTTGGTGGGTAGAACAGCCCCTCGGTACAGGCGCTAGCCACCTTTGATGGGATAAACAGCCCGTCGACATAAGTTCGGAGGGAAAAAAACCAGTCGGCACTATCGCTAGGTATCTTCGGTGGGAAAAACAACCCGTCAGCACAACTTTGGTGATCAAAACAGCCCGTTGGCACGGGCGCTAGGCACCTTTAGTGGGAAAAACAGCATGTTGGCATACCTTCGGGGGGTGAATCCGCACATCGGCATAAGTTCGGTGGGCAAAACCGCCCGTCGGCACAGGCGCTAGGCTCTTTTGGTGGGAAAAATAGCCCGTCGGCACAAGTTTGGTGGGCAAAATAGCCCGTCGGCACGGGCTCTAGGCACCTTCGATGGGAAAAACAGCTCGTCGGCACACCTTTGGTGGGCAAAATAGCCCGTCGTCACCGACGTCGGGCTCCTTCTACAGGCAAAACAGCACGTCGGCATACCTTCGATGGTCAAAACAGCCCGTCGGCACGGTCACTAGGCACCTTTGGTAGGATAAATAGCCTGTCGATAGATGCTCGGTGGGAAAAAAACCAGTCGGCCCAAGTTTGGTCGACAAAACAGCCTGTCGGCATGGTCGCTAGGCAACTTCGGTGGGAAAAACAACCCGTCGATGCACCTTCGGTGGGCAAAATAGCCCGTCAGCATAGGCGCTAGGCACCTTCAGTGGGAAAAATAGCCCGTCATCACAATATCGTTGGGCAAAACAGCCTTTCGACTCGGGCGCTAGGCTCCTTCGGTGGGAAAAAAGCCCATAGGCACAAGTTTGGTGGGCTAAACACCCCGTCAGCACGATTGGTAGGCTCCTTCGATGGGAAAATTAGCCCGTCGGCATACCTTCAGTGGTCGCTAGGCACCTTTGAGGGAAAACAGCCCATCGGCACAAGTTTGATGGGCAAAATAGCCCATCAACACAGGCGCCAGGCATCTTCGGCGAGAAGAACAGCACGTCGGCACAAGTTCGATAGGCAAAATAGCTCTTTGGCATGGGCGCTAGGCACCTTAGGCAGGAAAAACAGCACGTCAACAGACCTTCAGCGGGCAAAACAGCCAGTCAGCATGGGCGCTAGGCACCTTCGGTGGGATAAACAGCTGGTCAAGAAAAGTTCGAAGGAAAAAAACCAGTCAGCAGAAGTTCGGTGGGCAAAACAGCCCGTCGGTGCACCTTCGGTGGAAAAATAGCCCGTCGGCACGGGCGCTAGGCACTTTTGGCGGAAAAAACAGCCCGTCGGCACAAGTTTGGTGGGAAAAACCACACGTCGGCATAGGCTCTAGGCACTTTCAGTGGGAAAAATAGCACATAGGCAGACTTTTGTGGGGCGAAACTGCACATCGGCACAAGTTTGGTTGGCAAAACTGCCCATTGGAACGGGCGCTAGGCACCTTCGGTGGGGAAAATAGACCGTCTACCCACCTTCGGTGGGCAAAATAGCCCCTCGGCACGGGCGTTAGGCACCTTCGATGGGATAAACAGGCCGTCGACACAAGTTTGGTGGGAAAAAACCCGTCGGCACAAGTTCGGAGGGAAAAAAACCTGTCGGCACAGTCACTTGGCACCTTCGTTGGGAAAAATAGCACGTCGGCAGACCTTCGGGAAGGAAAACCACCCATCGGCACGGGCGCTAGGTACCTTCGGCAGGATAAGCAGCCCGTCGACAAAAGTTTCGAGGAAAAAAAACCCTGCCGGCATAAGTTCAGTGGGCAAAACAGCCCGTCAGCACGGTCGCTAGACACCTTCGGTGGGAAAAACTGCCTGTCAGCATAAGTTCGGTGGGAAAAATAGCCCGTCGCCACAAGTTTGGTGGGAAAAAAACCCGTCGGCACAAGTTCAGTGGGCAAAATAGCCCGTCGGCACGGTCGCTAGGCACCTTCGGTGGGAAAAATAGTCGTTCGGTAGGGTCAGTAGGCACCTTCGATGTGCAAAACAACCCGCCAGTACAAGTTCGGTAGGCAAAACTGCATGTTGGAATGGGCGCTAGGCATCTTCAGTGGGAAAAACAGCACGTCGGCACAAGTTAGGTGGGCAAAACAGCCCGTCGGTGCACCTTCGGTGGGCAAAACTGCCTGTCGGCACAGGTGCTAGGCTCCTTCGGTGGGAAAAACAGCCCATCGGCACAAGTTTGGTGGGCAAAACAGCACGTCAGCATGGGCGCTAGGCACCTTCGGTGGGAAAAACAACCCATCGGCACGCCTTTGGTGGGCAAAATAGCTTGTCGGCACTGACGCCAGGCACCTTCAACAGGCAAAACAGCCCGTCGGCACACCTTCGGTGGGCAAAATAGCCCGCCGGCACGGGCACTAGGCTCTTTTGGTGGGATAAACAGCCTGTCGACAGAAGTTCAGGACTATTGGTAGGCACCTTTGATGGGAAAAACAGCCCTTCGGTGGGTAGAACAGCCCATCGGCATGGGCACTAGGCTCCTTTGGGGGGAAAAACAGCCTATTGGCACAATATGAATGGGCAAAACAGCCTGTCAGCACGGGCGTTAGGCTCCTTCGGTGGGAAAAAACAGTCTGTTGGCACAAGTTCGGTGGGCAAAACACCCCGTCAGCACGGTTGGTAGGCACCTTTGGTGGGAAAAATAGCCCGTCGGCATACCTTCGGTGGGCGTTAGGCACCTTCGGTGGGAAAAAACAGCCAGTCGGCACAAGTTCGGTGGGAAAAAAACCAGTCAGCACGGTCGCTAGGCACCTTCGGAGGGAAAAACAGCACGTCGGTAGACCTTCGGGGAGCAAAACTGCCCGTCGGCACGGGCGCTAGGCACCTTCGGTGGGATAAATAGCTCGTCGAAAAAAGTTCGGAGGAAAAAACTTGTCGACATAAGTTCGGTGGGCAAAACAGCCCGTTGGCACGGTCGTTAGACACCTTTGGTGGGAAAAACAGCCCGTTGGCACAAGTTCGATGGGAAAAACTCGTCAGCAGAAGTTCGGTGGGAAAAAACTCGTCGGCACAAGTTCAGTGGGCAAAATAGCCCGTCGGCACAGTTGGAAGGCACCTTCAGTCGGCACAAGTTGGGTGGGAAAAACCGCACATCGGCAGACCTTCGGGGGGCGAAACCGCACATCGGCACAAGTTTGGTGGGCAAAATTGCCCGTCGGCACATCTTCGGTGGGCAAAACAGCCCGTCGGCAAGGGTGCTAGGCACCTTCGGTGGGAAAAACAGCCCATCGGCACACCTTAGGTGGGCAAAACAGCCCGTCTGCACGGGCGCAGTGGAAAAAACAGCCTTTTGGTGCACCTTCAGGGGGAGAAACAGCATGTCAGCACAAGTTTGGTGGGCAAAATAGCCTGTCAGTACAGTCGGTAGGCACCTTTGGTGGGAAGAATAGCCCTTTGATGCACCTTCGATGGGTAGAACAACCCATCGGCATAGGCGCTAAGCACCTTCGATGGGAAAAACAGCCCATCAGCACAAGTTCGGGGGGCAAAACAACACATCGGCACGGGCGCTAGGCACATTTGGTTGGAAAAATAGCACATCGACAGACCTTCAGGGCGCAAAACAGCCCATTAGCACGGGTGCTAGGCTACTTTTGTGAGAAAAACAGCTCGTTGGCACAAGTTCGGTGGGAAAAACAACACGTTGCCACAAGTTCGGTGGGAAAAATAGCACGTCGCCACAAGTTCGGTGAGAAAAAAACCCGTCAGCACAAGTTCGGTGGGCAAAACAGCCCGTCGGCACTGTCGGTAGGCACCTTCGATGGGAAAAACAGTCCTTCAGTGCACCTTCGGTGGGTAGAACAGCCCATCGGCATGGGCGCTAGGTACCTTCGATGGGAAAAACAACCAGTTGGCACAATATCGGTGAGCAAAACAGCCCGTCAGCACAGGCGCTAGGCTCCTTCGGTGGGAAAAACAGCCCGTCGGCACAAGTTCGGTAGGAAAAACACTCCGTCAACACGGTTGGTAGGCACCTTCGGAGGGAAAAATAGCCTGTCGGCATACCTTCGGTGGGCGCTAGGCACCTTCGCTGGGAAAAAATAGCCCGTCGGCACAAGTTCGATGGGCAAAATAGCTCATCGCCATAATTTCGGTGGGAAAAAAAACCCATCGGCACGGGCGCCTAGCACCTTTGGTGGGAAAAACAGGCCTTTGGCGAACCTTTGGTGGGCAAAATAGCACGTCGGCACAAGTTCGGTAGGAAAAAAACTAGTCAACCCAAGTTTGGTCGTCAAAACAACCCGTCGACAAGATCGTTAAGCACCTTTGGTGGGAAAAACAGCCCCTCGGCACAAGTTTGGTGGGAAAAAATAGTCGACTAAAGTTTGGTCGACAAAATAGCCCTTCGGCACGATTTTTAGGTACCTTTGGTGGGAAAAACAGCCCGTCGGCACATTATCGTTGGGCAAAATAGCCCGTCGGCACGGGCGCTAGGCTTCTTCGGTGGGAAAAATACCCCGTCGGCACAAGTTCAGTGGGCAAAATACCCCGTCGGCACAAGCACGTCAGCACGGGCTCGAGGTACTTTCAGCGGGAAAAACAGCACGTCGGCAGACCTTTGTGGGGCGAAACCGCACATCGGTACAAGTTCGGTGGGCAAAACTGCCCGTTGTGTCACGCAGTGAAAGTTCACCCCACCAAAGAGGCTATATTCATCAGTGGATCCCACGGTCATCTAGAAGATTCCATATAATTCTACCATATTCAAGAAGAGACTAGAGATGGGTAGAAGACTCTAGAACCTTGTAGATAATTCTTGAATATGTAGATAGTTGTAGAGAATTCTAGACCCTCTTTGTAAGCCGTTGGATTGTATTGATCCTAACCGTCCATTGAGGGATGGGGGATTATAAATAGGCTAGGGGTCTCACTTGTATAGCCGTCCCATTCTTTGTAAGTGTTCTTTGAGTAATAAAGAACAATCTCCATATTCTCCAAAGCTCTCTTGTGTTCCTCCAATCTTTCACATTTCAAAGTCGTTTCTGCCAAGTGTTCGATCTAAGTACTCTTAAGAAGTACTTGGGAGAAGGCTGAACTAGAATCCTAGCTAAGGAAGGTGTTCCCAGTTCGAGGAGTCAGTGCCGCGCGGTTCGTAAGGTTGTAAAATCCGAGCCCGTGACAATTGGTATCAGAGATAGGTTCCAACCACGTTGGTAACAAAGTGGAGGTTCCAACCGAGTTGGTGTTCAAGCGAAGTTCCAAGTAAGTACTTTGCTTGTGTTTGATATTTTGTTTGAAAGATGGCCGGTGCAGGAAAGAATAATGCTACCCCAGTTGAGGGAACATCCAAGCAATCCACTCGAGGGAGATCCAAATCAAGGGATGTCTTGGTCAACATGGATGAAAGGCTAGCAAGAGTAAAGCTTGTTGTAGCCGAGGGGGAGGAGAAGTTTGAGGAGTATGAACAACGCATCGAGGAACTTGAGGGTGATCGTGAAGAGTTCCGTGAGGAGATGGAAGGTGCCTTGAACAAAGTCCTCTCCAGGTTCCTAGGCCAGTGTGGAGTCCTTGAAGGGTGCTTACCAATCCGAGATTGCTGTGGTGAAGGAGGAGCTCGAAAAGTTTTCCAACGATTTGAAGGATACTAAGGATGAGCTAACCCTCTGCAAGAAGGCAATTGCTCAAGGAGGAAGCATTGCCATGCCGACAGTAGTCACCAATCCTTCGAGGGTAGATATTCCGAAGCCCAAAATGTTCAAAGGGAAAAGGAATACGAAGGAGGTGGACAATTTCCTGTGGAGCTTCGAGTAATATTTCAAGGCGTTAGGTGTTGTGGACGACGTCAACAAGATTAATAGCCCCACTCTCTAACTTGAAGACATCGCAATGGTGTGGTGGAGAAGGAGATGTGGCGACATTGAAAAGGGGAAATGCACCATAAGTACATGGGGCGAGTTCAAGAGAGAACTCAAGAGGCAGTTCTACAGGGAAAATGCCGAGGAGGAGGCGAGAGCAAGCTAAGACATCTCCATCAAGTGGGAAGCATTAGGGACTATGTGGCTGAATTTTCTGAAGTGCTCTTGGAGATTCCGGATTACCCCGACAAGGAGGCACTCTTTGCATTCAAGGACGGTCTCCAAAATTGGGTTAAAATGGAAATCCAATGCCATGGATCCCAAGATCTTGCAAGTGCTATAGCCATTGCCGAATCCCTCGTGGAGTTCAAGAAGTACGATAAGCCCAAGTCCGACAAAGACAAGGGTGACAAGGAGAAGAGTGGGGGAGAACATAAAGGCAAGGTCGGCTCACCCAAGCATGGCAAACATGGCAAGCATAAGAAGGGCAAGAGCACCAATGATTGAGACCAAGGTGAGAAAAAGTTCACACCTAAATGTTGGTTTTGTGATGGACCACATAGGGCTAGGGATTGCCCAAAGAAAAGTAAGCTCTCGGCCTCAATCGAGGAGAGGGAAGGAAGTGAACCCGAAGAAGTGACAATAGGCTCACTTCAACTCCTCAATGCCATCAAGAAGATGGAGGTGCCAAAATCCGAGAAGAAGGGCCGCTTGTTCGTTGAAGCTAAGATTGGTGGCCAAGTGGTAAAAGTGTTGGTGGATACCGGCGCTACCAATAATTTCATTCGAGTGGAAGAAGCCAAGCGGTTAGGCATCAAGTATTCCGGAGATGAAGGGTGGATTAGGATGGAGTTATTTGATACCGTGAAGATGATGCCAATCCCGTTTTCCAACGCCATATGCATCATGGAGGAAGGCAAGACATGTATGGTGCAACTTTCGAGGGAAACGAGACTTCCAGCCAAGCGCGTTTCAGCCATCCAACTCTTAGAAGAAGAGACACCACCCGAGTTGCTAAAAACCCAACCACCTAGGAAAGAGGTGGATCATGTTAGCAAGAAGGTGCAAAGTACGGTACCTCCCAAGTTTGACACAGCTAGGAAGCAACCGAAGGAATCAATAGGTGAAGACTCCAAGTTCGTGAAGAAGACGAACTTTATGTCAGCACAGGCGAGAGGCATCCTTAAGCGGGAAAAACAGCCAGTCGGCACAAGTTCGATGGGAATAGCCCGTCTCCACGGGCCCGAGGCACCTTTGGTGGGAAAAATAGCTGATCGGCAGACCTTCAGTGGGCAAAATATCCTGTCGGCACGATTGCTAGGCACCTTCGGTTGGAAAAACAGCCCGTCGGCACACCTTCGGTAGGCAAAACAGCCCGTCGGCAAGGATGCTAGGAACCTTCGATGAGAAATACAGCCCGTTGGCACACCTTCGGTAGGCAAAACAGCCCGTTGACACGGGCGCTAGGCACATTCGGTGGGAAAAACAGCACGTCGACATAAGTTCGGTGGGCGGAACAACCAGTCACCAAGGGCGCGAGGCACCTTCGATGGGAAAAACAGCCCGCCGGCACAGGCGCTAGGCACCTTTGGTGGGAAAAACAGTCTGTTGGCACGGGCGCTAGGCACCTTCTATGGGAAAAACAGTCAGTCCGCACACCTTTGGTAGGTAAAATAGCCCGTCGGCACGGGAGCTAGGAACCTTTGGTGGAAAAAACAGCCCGTCAGCACACCTTCGGTTCCCAAAATAGCCCGTTGACACAGGCGCTAGGCACCTTTGGTGGGAAAAATAGCCCGTCGACAAGGGTGGCCAAAATAGCCCGTCGACACAGGCGCTAAGCAACTTTGGTTGGAAAAAAAGCCAGTGGACGCAGGCGATAGGCACCTTCAGTGGGAAAAACAGCCCCTCAGTAGACCTTCGTTAGGCAAAACAGCCATTCGGTATGGGTGCAGGGCACCATTGGTGTGAAAAATAGCCCGTCGGCACACCTTCGATGGGCAAAACATCCTGTAGGCACAACTTCGGTGGGTAAAACAGCCCGTCAGCCCACCTTTGGTGGGAAAACTGCCCGTCGGCCCAAGTTTGGCGGGGAAAACAATCCATCGGCACGGGCGCTAGGACCTTCAATGGAAAAAACAGACCCTCGGCCCAACTTAGGTGGGTAAAATAGCCCGTCAGTATGTGCACAAGGCACCTTCGGTGGGCAAAACAGTACGTCGACACGGGGGCTAGGCACCTTCGATGGGAAAAACAGCCCGTCGTACACCTTTGGTGGGCAAAACAGCCCGTCGGCACGGGCACTAGGCACTTTCAATGGCAAAAACATCCCGTCGGCACATGTTTGGGGGGCAAAATAGCCCGTCTCCACGAGCCCGAGGAATCTTTGGTGGCAAAAATAGCTGGTCAGCACACCTTCGGTGGGCAAAATAGCCCGTCGGCACTGGCACTAGGCACCATCGGTGGGAAAAATAGCACGTCGACACAAGTTCGATGGGCAAAATAGCCCGTCGCTACGAGCACGAGGCACCTTCGGTGGGAAAAACAACCCATCGGCCGACCTTCGGTGGGAAAAACGGCCCGTCGACACGAGCGCTAGGCACCTTTGGTGGAAAAAACAGTCCGTTGGCACCGGCGCTAGGCACCTTCGGCGGGAAAAACAGCACGTCGACACGGGTCCTAGGCACCTTTGGTGCGAAAAATAGCCCGTCGACACACCTTCGATGGGCAAAACATCCCATCAGCACGGGCGCTAGGCAACTTCTGTTGAAAAAACAGCTGGTCGGCACACCATCGGTAGGCAAAACAACCCATCAGCACGGGCGCTAGGCACATTCGGTGGGAAAAATAGCCCACTGGCACAAGTTCGGTGGGCAAAACAACCCGTCAGCACGGGCGCGAGGGATCCTTTGGTAGGAAAAATAGCTCATCGGCAGACCTTCGGTTGACAAAACAGTCCGTTAGCACAGGCACTAGGCATCTTTGGTGGGAAAAATAGCTCATCGGCACACCTTCTGTGGACAAAACAGCCCGTTGGCACAAGTTCTGTGGGCAAAAATAGCCCGTCTGCACGGGCACGGGTGCTAGGAACCTTCGATGAGAAAAACAACCCGTCAGCACACCTTCGGTAGGCACATTTTAGTTGGGAAAATAGCCTGTCGGCCCACCTTTGGTGGCAAAACAGCCCGTAGGCCCTAGTTCGGTGGGAAAAACAGGCCATCGGCGTGGACGCTAGGCACCTTCGCTAGGAAAAATAGAACGTCGGCACACCTTCGATGGGGAAAACAGCCCGTCGGCTCTGGCCTGAGGCACCTTCGGTGGGAAAAATAGCACGTCGGTAGACCTTCGGTGGGCAAAATAGCACGTCGGTAGACCTTCGGTGGGCAAAACAACCTGTCAGCACGGGCGCTAGGCACCTTCGATTGGAGAAACAGCCTGTCGGTACACCTTCGGTAGGTAAAACAACCCGTCAGCACGGGCGCTAGGCACCTTCGATAGGAAAAACAGCCCGTCGACATAATTTTGGTGGGCAAAACAGCCCGTTAGCACGGGCACGAGGCATCCTTTGGTGGAAAAAATAGCTCATCGGCAAACCTTCGGTGGGCAAAACAGCCGGACAGCAAGGGCGCTAGCACCTTCGGTGGGAAAAACAGCACGTCGGCACACGTTCTGTGGGCAAAACAGGCCGTCGGCTCAAGTTCGGTGGGCAAAACAGCTCGTCAGCACGGGCGCTAGGCATCCTTCTTTGGGAAAAACAACGCATCGGCACAGGCTCTAGGCACCTTTGGTGGGAAAAACAGTCTGTCGGCATGGGCGCTAGGCAGCTTTGGTGGAAAAAACAATCCATCGGGACACCTTCAGTGGGCAAAACAGCCCGTCGGCACTGGCGCTAGGAACCTTTGGTAGAAAAAACATCCTGTCAGCACACCTTCGGTGCGTAAAACAGCCCGTTGATATAGGCGCTTGGCACCTTTGGTAGGAAAAAAAGCCCGTTGACATGGGCAGCAGGCACCTTCGGTGCGAAAATCAGCCCGTCGGCACACCATCGGTGGGCAAAATAGCCCTTCGGCACGTACGCTAGGTACCTTCGGTGGAAAAAACAGTCCGTCGGCATG
Source organism: Erythroxylum longipes (assembly GCA_027563885.1). Classification (NCBI taxonomy): domain Eukaryota; kingdom Viridiplantae; phylum Streptophyta; class Magnoliopsida; order Malpighiales; family Erythroxylaceae; genus Erythroxylum; species Erythroxylum longipes. Next base: position 36,884 of record JAOQMS010012778.1, read on the forward strand.
GGCCCTAGGTACCTTCGGTGGGAAAAACAGCCCGTCGGCACACCATCGGTGGGCAAAACAGCCCGTCAGCACGGGCGCTTAGCACCTTTAGTGGGAAAGCAGCCCGTCAGCAAACCTTCGGTGGGCAAAATAGCTCGTCGACACAGGCGCTAGGCACCTTTGGTAGGAAAAATAGCCCGTCGACACGGGCGCTAGGCACCTTCGGTGGGAAAATAGCCCGTTGGCACACCTTTGGTGGGTAAAATATCCCCTCGGCATGGGCGCTAGGCACCTTCTGTGGAAAAAATAGCCCGTCGACACGAGCGATAGGCACCTTCAGTGGGAAAAACAGCCCTTTGGTAGACCTTCGTTGGGCAAAATAGCCCATCGGTATGGGTGCAGGGCACCATCGGTGGGAAAAACAGCCCATCGGCACACCTTCGTTGGGGAAAACATCCCTTAGGCACCTCTTCGGTGGGCAAAATAGCCCGTCGGCCCAAGTTCGACGAGAAAACAACCCTTTGGCTCGGGCGCTAGGCACCTTCAGTGGGAAAAACAGCCCTTCGGCCCTCCTTCAGTGGGTAAAGCAACCCATTGGCATGGGCGCAAGGCACCTTCGGTGGAAAAAACAGCCTGTCGGCGCACCTTCGGTGGGAAAAACAGCCCCACGGTAAGGGCGCTAGGCTCCTTCGGTGCGAAGAACAGCCCGTCATCCCACCTTTGGTGGCAAAGAAGCCCGTCGGCACGTGCACTAGGCACCTTCGGTGGAAAACACAGCCCGTCGGCACACCTTTGTGGGAAAAATAGCCCATCGGCATGGGCACTAGGCACCTTTGGCGGGAAAAACAACCCATCGGCACAAGTTCGGTGGGCAAAATAGCCCGTCTCCATAGGCCTGAGGCACCTTTGGTGGGAAAAATAGCTGGTCGGTAGACCTTCGGTGGGCAAAATAGCCTGTCGGCACGAGTGCTAGGCACCTTCGGTTGGAAAAACAGCACATCGGCACACCTTCGGTAGGCAAAACAACCCGTCGGCAAGGATTCTAGGAACCTTTAATGAGAAAAATAGCCCGTTGGCGCACCTTCGGTAGGCAAAATAGCCGGTCGGCACGGGCGCTAGGCACCATCGGTGTGAAAAACAGCCCGTCGACACAACTTCGATGGGCAAAACATCCCGTAGGCACATCTTCGGTGGGCAAAATAGCCCGTCGGCCCACATTTGGGGGCAAAACAGCTCGTTGACCCAAGTTTGGCGGGGAAAACAGCCAATCGGAACGAGCGCTAGGCATTTTTGGTGGGAAAAATAGCCCCTCGGCCCACCTTCAATGGGTAAAATAACCCCTCGGCATAGGCGCAAGGCACATTCGGTGGGCAAAACAGCCTGTCGGCACGAGGGCTAGGCACCTTCGATTGGAAAAACAGCCCGTCAGCACACTTTCGACAGTTAAAACAGCCCGTCGGCACGGGCACTAGGTACCTTCGATGGAAAAACAGCCAGTCGGCACAGGTGCTAGGCACCTTTGATACGAAAAATAGCCCGTCGGCCCACCTTGGGCGGGCAAAACAGCACATTGGCAGACCTTCGGTGGACAAAACAGCCCGTCAGCATGGGCGCTAGGCACCTTCAGTTGGAAAAACAGCCTGTCGGCACACCTTCGGTAGGCAAAACAGCGCGTAGGCGCGGGCGTTAGACACATTCGGTGGGAAAAACAGCCCATCGACACATGTTCAGTGGGCAAAATAGCCCGTCAGCATAGGCGCAAGGCATCCTTTGGTGGGAAAAACAGCTCATTGGCAGACCTCTGGTTGACAAAATAGCCTGTCGGCATGGGCGCTAGGCTCCTTTTGTGTGAAAAACAGCATGTCGGCACAAGTTCAGTGGGCAAAACAGCCCGTCGGCACAGGTGCTAGGCACCTTCGGTGGTAAAAACAGCCCATCGGCACACCTTCAGTGGGCAAAAAAGCCTGTCAGCACAAGTGCTAGGCACCTTATGTGGGAAAAACAGCCCGTCGGCACAAGTTCGGTGAGTAAAATTGCCCGTCTCCACAGGCCGGAGGCACCTTTGGTGGGAAAAATAGCTGGTCGGTAGATCTTCGGTGGGCAAAATAGCCTGTCGGCACGATTGCTAGGCACCTTCGGTTGGAAAAACAGCACGTTGGCACACCTTCGGTAGGCAAAACAGCCCGTCAGCACGGGTGCTAGGAACCTTTGATGAGAAAAACAGCCCGTTGGCACACCTTCGGTAGGCAAAATAGCCCGTGGGCAAGGGTGCTAGGCACCTTCGGTGGGAAAAACAGCACCTCGATACAAGTTTGGTGGGCAAAACAGCCCGTTGTTACTAGCGCGAGGCACCTTCAGTGGGAAAAACAGCCCGCTGGTACAGGTGCTAGGCACCTTTGGTTGGAGAAACAGTATGTCGGCACGGGCGCTCGGCACCTTCGGTGGAAAAAGCAGCAATTAGCCCGTTGACACAGGTGCTAGGCACCTTTGGTGGGAGAAACAGTCCATCAGCACAGCTTCGGTGCACAAAATGGCCTGTTGACACAGGTGCTAGGCACCTTTGGTGGGAAAAATAGCCCGTCAACATGGGCGCTCGGCACCTTCGGGGGAAAAATAGCCCCTCGGCACACCTTCGATTGGAAAAATAGCCCTTTGGCGCGGGTGCTAGGCACCTTCGGTGGAAAAAATAGTTCATCGGCACACCTTGGGTTGCTAAAATAGACCGTCGACACAGGCGCTAGGCACCTTTAGTGGGAAAAATAGCCCGTGGACACGGACGATAGGCACCTTTGGTGGGAAAAACAGCCCCTCGGTAGACCTTCGTTGGGCAAAACAGCCCCTCGGTAGACCTTCGTTGGGCACCTTCGATGAGAAAACAGCCAGTCGGCACACCTTCGATAGGCAAAACAGCCCCTCGGCACACCTTCTATGGGCAAAACATCCTATAGGCACATCTTCGGTGGGCAAAACAGCCTGTCAGCCCACCTTTTGTGGCAAAACAGCCCATCGGCACAGGCGCTAGGCACCTTCGGTGGGAAAAACAGCCCCTTGGCCCACCTTCGGTGGGTAAAATAGCCCCTCGGCATGGGCTCAAGGCACCTTCGGTGGGCAAAACAGCTCGTCGGTACGGTTGCTAGGCACCATCGGTGGAAAAAACAGCCCGTCTGCACACATTCGGAGGGCAAAACAACCCATCGGCATGGACACTAGGCACCTTCGGTGGGAAAAACAGCCCGTCGGCACAAGTTTGGTGGGCAAAGTAACCAGTCTCTAGGGGCCCGAGGCACCTTTGGTGGGAAAAATAGCTAGTCAGCATGAGTGCTAGGCACCTTCGGTTGGAAAAACAGCCTGTCGGTGCGGTTGCTAGGAACCATCGATGAGAAAAATAGCCCGTCGGCACACCTTCGATAGGCAAAACAGCTAGGTAGCTTCGGTGGGAAAAACATAATGTTGACGCAAGTTTGGTGGGCAAAACAGCCTGTCACTACGTGCGCGAAGCACCTTCGATGGGAAAAACATCACGTCGGCAGAACTTTGTTGGAAAAAACAGCACGGCGACCTGAGCGCTAGGCACCTTCGGTGGAAAAAAGACAAGAGTGCTAGGCCCCGTCGGCACGGGGGCTAGGCACCGTCGGTGGAAAAAACAGCCTGTCAGCACACCTTCGGTGGGCAAAACAGCCCGTCGACACTGACGCTAGGTGCCTTTGGTGGGAAAAATAGCCCGTTGACACAGGCGCTAGGTACCTTCGGCGGGAAAATAGCCCGTCAGCACACCTTCGCTGGGGAAAACAACTCGTCGGCTCGGTCGCTAAGCACTTTCGGTGGAAAAAACAGCCCGTCAGCACACCTTTAGTGGGCAAAACTGCCAGTCGATATAGGCGCTAGGTACCTTTGGTGGGAAAAATAGCCCGTGGACAAAGGCGCTAGGCACCTTCGGTGGGAAAAGCAGCCTGTCGGCACACCTTCGGTGGGTAAAACAGCCTGTTGGCATAGCTTGGGTGGCCAAAACAGCCCGTTGACACAGGCGCTAGGCACCTTTGGTGGAAAAAACAGCCAGTTGACACGAGCGATAGGCACCATTGGTGGGAAAAATAGCCCCTCGGTAGATCTTAATTGTGCAAAACAGCCCGTCGATATGGGTGCAGGGAACCGTCAGTTGGAAAACAGTCCATCGATGGGAAAACAGCCCGTCGGCACACCTTTGGTTGGCAAAACATCCCGTAGGCACATCTTCGGTGGGCAAAATAGCCCGTCAGCATAGGTGCTAGGCACCTTCGGTGGGAAAAATAGCCCGTCGGAACAAGTTTGGTGGGCAAAATAGCCCACCTCCACGGGCCCAAGGCACCTTTGGTGGGAAAAATAGCTGGTCGGCAGACCTTCGGTGGGCAAAATAGCCTATCGGCACTAGTGCTTGGCAACTTCGGCTGGAAAAATAGCACGTTGGCACACCTTCGGTAGGTAAAATAGCCCGTCAGCACGGGTGCTGGGAACCTTCGATAAGAAAAACAGCCCGTCAGCCCACCTTCGGTGGGTAAAACAGCCCGTCAGCATGGGCACAAGGCACCTTCGGTGGGCAAAACAGCCCATCGGCACGGGCGCTAGGCACCTTTAGTGGAAAAAACAGCCCGTCGGCACACCTTTGGTGGGCAAAACAACCCATTGGCGCGGGCGTTAGGCACCTTCGGTGGGAAAAATAGCCCGTCGGCACAAGTTTAGTGGGCAAAATAGCCCGTCTCCACAGGCCCGAGGCACCTTTGGTGCGAAAAATAGCTGGTTGCAGGCCTTCGGTGGGCAAAAAAGCCTGTCGGCACGAGTGCTAAGCACCTTCAGTTGCAAAAATAGCCCGTCGGTACACTTACGACAGTTAAAACAGCCCGCCGGCACAGGTGCTAGGAACCTTTGATGAGAAAAACAGCCCGTCGGCACACCTTCGGTAGGCAAAACAGCCCGTCAGCACTGGCCCTAGGCACCTTCGGTGGGAAAAAAGCACGTCAACACAAGTTCAGTGGGCAAAACAGCCCGTCGCTACGGGCGCGAGGCACCTTCGGTGGGAAAAACAGCCCATCAGTAGACCTTCGATGGGAAAAACAGCTCGCAGACACGAGCGCTAGGCACTTTTGGTGGGAAAAACTATCCGTCGACACGGGCGCTAGGCACCTTCGGTAGGAAAAACAACCCGTTGGCACACCTTCGGTGGGCAAAACAGTCCGTCGACACAGGCGCTAGCCACCGTCGGTGGAAAATACAGCCCGTCAGGACACCTTCGGTGGGCAAAACAGCCCGTCGACACGGGCGCTAGGCACCATCGGTGGGAGAAATAGCCCGTCGGCACAAGTTTGGTGGGTAAGATAACCCGTCTCCACGGGCCCGAGGCACCTTTGGTTGGAAAAATAGCTAGTCGGCAGACCTTCAGTGGCAAAACAGCCTGTTAGCACGAGTGCTAGGCACCTTCGGTTGGAAAAACAAACACGTCAGTACACTTACGATAGTTAAAACAGGCCGTTGGCATGAGTGCTAGGAACCT
>JAOQMS010012779.1:0-16453 GCA_027563885.1 Erythroxylum longipes
AAACAATATACATGCATATATAAAAGAATACCTCATAATATATTATTAATAAGTCAGAATGTCAGTACAAAAGTCACTTATGACCATTGGCCTAGGGCACACTACTAACAGAATGATTCTGTAATGACATTATGACTAAAAGTGTTTTGCATCTGTAATGGGCCCAAGTGAGTACTGAAATTTTGATGATATGTATATTGATTGTAACTTTGTAAATCATTTTGAAAATTATTAGCAATAAAATGGGCATTTTGATTGTTAGTTTTTTGAAATATACGTGTGACTCGTGAAAAGCTTTTAATGAGTTTCATTGTTTGACTATTCTAGCATGTCACTCTTGTAGAGTATGTTCTCGAATATCATTGATGTGTTTGGGAATATGCCCTATGGGAGTGAGGTGCTACATAATCACTTGATTTGTTTATTTTATTTCGTTTTCATTAAATATTGTTTGAGAAAATCCTCTGTTGAGTTAGTACAAGGTGGTCGTACTATCGAGTGTGAAATTCTTTCACAGGTTGTGAGGATGAGGGATAGTGTCAAGGGTTGAGTGGTGTCATCTTAGTAAAGCCTTATATAAAACTATTGTCGTTAGTGAAAGAATTAAGTTGGATGAGGCCCATAGATGTGGGCAAGGTGTGTCGAACTACGTTAACTAATATCGATGTTGATTTATATTTGTACGTTTAATTTTTTGGTTTTTAATTGTGCTAGAAACGACTGCGGCAAAATCTGAAAGTTTGTAAAACTACTACTTTAGGATTTTTCAATTGGTATCAGAGCAGATCATCAAATTAGAACTTGGTACATCAAGTCGGTGTAGATCCTTGTTTAGCAATTATGGCTTTAAGAGAAGGGGCATCAGTCATCAGGCCATTGTTGTTAGATGGTTCAAATTATCCTACGTGGAAATCATGGACGAGAGTATTCATATAGGCACAAGGAATAAAAGCATGGAACTTGATTTTAAATGGTTGTACACTTCTAATGATGACAGATGAAAAAAGAGAAGTGGTGCTTAAAGATGCATCTGAATGGACAAGGGTTGAAAAAGAGAGAGCACTTAGAAATTCTCAAGCCCTACATGCCATTTTTAATGTAATTGATGAAGGTCGCTTTGCTATGATATCAGCCTGTGAATCGGTGAAAGAAGTGTGGGACACTTTGCAGACCATACATAAAGGATCGAAATCTATGATAGTCTCAAAACTTTAGATGTTGGCTGTGAGATTTGAAGAGCTAAAGATGGATGAGACTGAAACCATTGGAGAATTCCATGAGAGACTGTGTGATATAGCAAACCAAGCACATCAACTCGGGAAGAAATACTCTAACCTGAAACTGGTTAAGAAGACATTGAGTTCATTGCCTCCAAAGTTCATACCAAAAATTACGGCCATCGAAGAAGCCCATGATATAACTAAATTATCCTTGGATAAGATAATTGAGATTCTTACCAACTTTGAGATGAATTTGTTGAGGAATAATCGAGAGAAGAACAAAGGATTAGCATTGTAAGCCAAGATTGGCAAAGTCGTGAATGACTTAGGAGATGAATCTGATGAGAATGAGGATATGAAGTTATTGACAAGAAATTTTAGTAAGTGAAGAAGGATAGATCTAGTTTTAGGCAAAACGGTGGGAGCTCATCAAATAGTAATTTCAAGCAATAAGGGAAAAATCAAAAGGGTGAATGAAAAGTGAAGAAAATTCAATGTCATGAGTGTCAAGGCTTCAGATATGTGCAAACGGAATGTGCTAACACCTTGAAGAAGAGAAAGGGAAGTCCTATACAAGCACTTAGAGTGAGAATGAATCCGAAAGTGAGTATTGTAGTGAAGAAGAAGTTGTGAATAGTGTCATATTAGTTGCTTTATACAGCAAAAGTCCAGTTACTTGCTTTACAACAACCAAAAAGGAAGTAACAGATGACGAAAACATAAGTAAATAAAAAAATTTCAAGAAAAATGCAAATGAATTAGCTCAAAGCTCAATCTCAGATTATGACAGTGATAACAGTACTTTAGATGATAAAAAGGAAGATATTTATGAAGCCTATGTGTTAATGTATGCTAATTGGGTCCAAAAATGTAAGAAAAATGAGAAGTTGAAGGAGGAAAACTCTACCATGAAGAACACCATTCAAGACTTTGAGAAGAAGTTGTTATCTATAATAGATGAGCTTAATGAAATAAAGTTAAAGTTGGTCAGCAAGGAAAAGGGAATCAGAATGTTAAATGGAGGTACCGAAAAGCTAGAAAAGTTATTGGAAATTGGTAAGACTAAAGGAGACCTTCAAGGCATTAGCTATAGAGGTGAATGTTCTAAGTCAAATGATGAGAAAATTGGTGCGACCAGATCTGTCCAAGAAAAAACCTCAAGGAAGAATCGGAGGTTCATACCTACATGTCACTTTTGTGGAGTAATCGAGCACATAAGACCGAAATGTTACAAGTTATTACAAATGATATTTTAAATGGGTCAAAACCAAAAATCTAGACACTCTCTATTAGATTTCTAGCAGCAACCTATGTTACCGAAGCACTCTTAGGTTAGAAAGGGTTATTTGTGCAAGTATTTTACGATTAAGAAGCAACTATCTCTTGTACATATTGTTTATTAATTTACTATAACTATAACTGTCGGATACCTTATTCGTTAAGTACAAGCACTAAGACTTAGTTAAGGAAAAACAAGAAATTGTCCAAATTCGTAGTTAGTTACTACTTTTGAAGAAACTTTTCAGACTGAGGATAAGTTAGTTACTTCAGATGACGAAATCAACCAGACAGTTGATGACCGATATTATATGACGAGGAATAAGCTCATGTTTGAATTTCTTTGAGGGACACAGGGAATGTGTGCTTTACATTTTTAAAGTATAGTTTGATGTTATTTATTAAAAAAAACAAAAAACAAAAACAGAAAAGGTTTGAAGGAGTTATCATTTATGCTTTCTGGGTTTTTATTTTTGGTTTTTCTAAGGTTTAGTAGATTGATGTGTACATGAGACTATGCTTGATGATGAGGTTTATGAATTTGATCAGTCTTATGAAGATGGAATTGAAGTAAGCAATGATATGTTGGCATATGTATTATCTAGTAGAAACTTGTCATATTGGCTTTCTACTATTGTACTAAGTGCTTATGATTCTTCCACTGCACCTACTACTAATTCTTATGTTTCTTTATTCGCTAATATTGATCACATTAAAGGATTCTTGTTTTGATATTGTTTTGTCCCAAGGGGAAGACATCAAATTGTTTTTGGTGATTGTTCAATTCAGGGGGAGATTTTAAGGTATCTTCGTGTCTATTAGTCTTGCTTTTTGGCATCTTTTTGTCCCAAAGGGTAGAAATTTAGATGATTGTTCATTATTGTTTCTTTGGATGTTTCTTGAACTTGAAGAATTTGATGGATGTTCTGCGGAACTTGATGTTGGATTAAGGGAGAGTTTCTTATTTGTGACAAAAATGCCAAAAAAGGGAGATTGTTAAGATATTTATTATATGTCTTATTGTTTAATTTTGGCATTTTTGATTATCGGATCCTTAAGATAATGCAAGTCTTAAAATCCAAATTAAAATGAGGTGTAACAAAGTGATACGTATTATTTGAATTGGATTTTTGGATAATTGTTTAAATGTGAAAGAATTCCATTTTGAAAAGGATAATGTGTGGATGACGTTGTTGTGCATTTGGAGGACATCGTGAGATTGCCGAAGATAACCTTGCATGTGTGATTCCAAGTTAGGACTCCTAGCTTGCGTTTGGACTCTTTACGTGAGTAATTTGGTCATTGCTTAGTTTTGTGTTGGCTATAGGCGTGGGTGTAAAAAACTAAAAAAGGAGTATGTGTGTATCAAGTGGGTGTGGGCTGAAGCATAGAGTAAGCGAGCTACTTGTCATTGGTTATCAATTGAATGGAAGGGATACTATGCTAATTTGACATTGATTCTTAATCCATCTTATTGCTGCTTTTAGTATGGCTCTTACGTGATTTCGGTGAAGTTATGTTTTTATTTTATCTGTCATGTTTGACACGTTCTTGGTGTACCCGTGAACTTCTCCATGAATTTCTCTTTTGGTGTGACTTCAGCTGGGTTCAATTGTAGATTAATTTTGGCTATGGTTAATGTCTCTTTTATAACTGTGTGATTGTTGATTTGGGTGATTTTGACAGCTACGTTTTCCTCTGTTTTAAACATCAATTAAGAGCAATTAGGCAACTAGTTTTTCTGGGTATTATTGAATTTTTCTGTTAAGGGATCACATAATTTTGTAGCTGTCATTTTTGGTATTGGTGTGCGAAAATTTTAGAAGTTTTTGTGACTTTGTACCTGTTATTTTTGTTGTTGGTTTGGTGTGAAAAACTTCAGTAGTTGTCTTGGTTGTTGCAACTCTATTGGGTTAACATTTCGGTGATGAAACGTTTGTTGATTTGAGATGTTTTGTGGCTACTGTACGTGGGATGTTTCAATGACTATATCGAAGATTCATAGCAAATTTCTTGGTTCGTTGATGAAGTAGCATATTTAGGGGAGCTGCTTTTTATCTTAAGTGTTTTCATTTATGTTAAATTTTGTTTAGTCACTTGAGTTGTTTATTTTATTTCGTTTTTATTAAACATTGTTTGAGAAAATCTCATATTGAGGTTAGTACAAAGCAGTCATACTACTGGGTGTGAAATTCTTTCACGGGTTGTGAGAATGAGGGATAATGTCAAGGGTTGAGTGGTGTCGACTCAGTAAAACCTTGTATAAAACTAAATCCGTTAGTGAAAGAATTAAACTGGATAAGGGTCCTGCAGACGTAGACAAGGTGTGCCAAACTGCATTAACAAATATCGGTGTTAATTTATATTTTTGTGTTAAATTTTTCTAGTTTTTGGTTATGCTAGAAATGACTACGGCAAAATTTGAAAATTTGCGAAACTACTACACCCCTTCAGATTTTTCAAAACCATTTGGTGAGGTTTCAAAAACCAGTTGCCAAATTCTTTGTCATTACCATTTGTGTTCACCTTTGGCTAACATAATTATATATAATATATTAATTATATGTTAAGGCACATATTTTTTATATAATAAATAGATAATTATTATTAAATAGAGTAATATATATCACATGAGTAAGATATGAGAAAATTTATAAATTATGTAATAATTTATAAACCATTAAGCTAGTTACAATTATTTTCTATGCATTCATATAACATTATATTAATTGCGTTCATATAACATTATATTAATTACCATATATGATGATGATGATGACGATCATCATCATCATCATCATCATCATCATCATCATCATCATCATCATCATCATCATCATCATCATAATAATAATAATAATAGCAATTTAATTAAAAATAATATATGGGACTTTTGTGTTGGCTAGTTGGTAAATAAAAACAGAAACCTTATCTCTGTTGGGTTTCTCTCTGAGGTTGCTTGGATCTCTATGTCACCATAAAGGTACAAACTTTTTCATCGTTTTCTTCATCTAAAATTCGATATGACTTCATCTTACATTTTCTTTCTTAATGGATTTCATGAAACTGTTTGTTCTTCATGAGAATGTGGGAATTTAATGTTCTTTTTTTTTTATCAGAATGGTTCTTTGTTTAGTTTATTGATTGATTGAATTGCTTGGTTTTCTCTGAATTGATATAAAAGGACTCCGCCCTCTAGTCATAATAATGGGATGAGAAAATGTGTTGATTATTTGTAGTTTATGGATTACTGAAAAGGGTTTCTTTAATGTGTGTGCAAGACGTCGACTATCGAAGAAAATCGCGACTCTATGTAGTGGCTTGAAGTTGACGCGTCCAATGTTGGAAAAGAACAACAAACACTTGCATATCAACTAGATTCATAAAAGAATTATTTATTAAAAGAGTTAAAAATTTTAAAGTTAATAAACTTATTCATTAAAAAGAGTAAAAATTTGAAAAGTCAATAAACAGCTCCAAGATGTTTATATATATTGATGTTTTGTTCCAAAATTTGAATATAACGTTACCAACGTTCACCATAACGTTGATAACATTTCTCATGTCTTTTTAGCTATTATTATGCTCCAACGTCCATACTCCTTTACCAACATATACATTGTTTCTACTATAAAAATCGCCCTCACTTCTACTCTTTCACTCACTCCCACTATTACACATCTTCTCATTTTCTCTAAACAAGACACGTATCTTTTTATTTTTTCTATTCTACTTTTGTCTGTTTTTATTAATTCTCAGAGACAGTTCCTACTCTACCCTATAGAGTGCACAGATGCTGGTGGAGAATGCGTTAACCCTAGGGTTGGATCCAGTTGTCCTAATGCAACGTAGAGGGAGAATATTTGACTTAGGGTAGTGATTTTTTTCGCTAACAATCTAAGTTGGAAAATTTCTATTTGTTGCGTTACTACTGTTGTTGGAAATTGTGTTGTTCTACTTATTGTTGTTTTCTGGTTTGCTACTGGTTGTTAGAAATTTTTACATTTTATTTTTGCTGTTGTGTATTTAATTTCGGTATAAGTTGGAATTATATCATCTGCGAATGAGACAAACGTAAGTTCTGCACTTACTGCTCCTAATATGGGTTCTGCCTCTTTCACTACAGCCCTAAAATTATACATAACCTTACTAAATTAGAGCCTCTAGATAGGAGAAATTTCAAAAAATGGTTTGAGAAAATTCTTTTTTACTTTCAGCAATACGAAATTGATTATGTACTGTTTCAAGAGATTCCTAGTGATAATACCGACCCTAAGACTGCTAAAGATAACTCTACCATTAGGGGAGTGTTACTCAACTATATAATCAACCCTTTGTTTAATATCTATTGCAAGTACAAAACTGCTAAGAAAATTTGGGATGCTTTAGAAGTGAAATATGGGACAGATGATCTCAGTACTAAGAAATATGTAGTTGCTAGTTGGTTGAAATTTACTATTGCTGATGATAAGCCTATTATGGACCAACTATATGAGTATGAAAATCTAGTTACTGAAATCCTTACTGAGGGTATGAACATGTGTGAGTTGTTTCTAGCTAATGCCTTTATTGAGAAACTACCTGCCTCATGGAATGAGTATAAAAACCAGTTGAGGCATAAGAAGAAAGGCATGAAGCTTCAGGGGCTAATAGGACATATAAAGATTGAGGATGCCAACCGTGCACAAGATAAGACCAAAACACTCACCCTTGTCCCTACTATTAAGGCTCATGTGGTAGAACATATAAATGTTAATAACTTCAAGAAGAATGGTGGACAAAACAAGTCTTTCAACAATAAGCAGGGTCAGATTAAGTGCAAAAGGATTGATGGTAACTATTGGTGGTGCCACAAGCTAGGCCATCCTACTGCCAATTGTCAAGTTAGAAGTAACTATAAGAAGAAAGGCCAAGGACAGAAATTATGACTATTTGGGAAACGAAACCAAACGGAGTACCAACGGGGTAACCAGAAGAGCTTTAGTAAGCCTTAAGCTAATATGGTTGAAGCTGGTGATGATGGGGAGATCATTATTGCTATAGTGTCTGAAGTCAACCTTACTGGAAATTTGGTCGAGTGAATAGTTGACATAGGAGCTACACGCCACATCTATACCCTATTCAAGGAGTTGAATGATGTTGTTGTTGGAGAATTTGTATACATGGGTAACTCCAGCAAAGTTCCTGTCCAAGGAGTTGGTAAAGTCACTCTCAAACTCACTTTTAGAAAAGCGTTAGCATTAGAAAATATTTTATTTGATCCTGATGTATATAGAAACTTGATTTCTGGTGCATTACTTAACAAAGTCAATGTTAAACTGACCTTTGATTATGATAAGCTAGTTTTGAATAAGAATGGGAACTTTGTTAGAAAAGGGTTTTGTAATGGGGGCTTATTTGTACTTGACGTTGAAATGAATGCATCTACATCTTCTGCTTATATTGTTGAGTCTTTAGACTTATGGCAGTCTAGACTTGGGCATGTGAATGTGAGGTCAATTAAGAGGATGCAAAGCTTAAACTTGTTACCTAACCAGATTACTAATGAAATGGAAAAATGTGAAATTTGTGTTGAGGCTAAACACTTTAAGAAACCTTTTAAGTCAGTGATTGAGAGAGAGTCACAATTGTTAGACTTGGTGCACACAGACTTGGGTGATTTTAAGAATTGTATGAGTAAAGGAGGCAAAAGGTATTATATTACCTTTGTGGATGATTGTTCTAGATTTAGTAAGATTTACTTATTGAAAAATAAAAGTGATGCATAGGGAATGTTTATGAAATACAAAGCTGAGGTTGAAAACCAATTAGAAAAAAGAATTAAGAGATTAAAGTCCGATCAAGGTGGTGAGTATAGTACTGATTTTCTTACTGATTATTATGCAAAAGTTGGGATTATTCTTAATCTTTCAGCCCCTTATACACCTTAACAAAATGGAATAGCCGAAAGGAAAAACCAAATACTTAAGGATATGATGAATGCAATGTTGATTTCCTCTCATTTACCTGATTTTATATAAGGGAAGCTATTCTTTCAGCTCGTCATGCTCTAAAAAAGTCCCTTATAAGAAACTAGATCAAGACCCTTATGAAATTTGGAATCATTATCCACCTAACTTTCATTTTGAAAGTGTAGAGGTGTCTTGCTAAGGTTGCTCTACCTGAACATAAAAGGAAGAAAATTAGACCTAAGATCGTCAATTCAATTTTTATGGGGTATGCCTTTAATAGTGTTGCCTCTAGATTTATGGTTAAAGAAGAGGGATCTAACACTTATGGACCAATTATAGAGTTAAGATATGTAGTGTTCTTTGAGGATATATTTCCTATGAAAGTAAGTGTGCAAGTTCCTAGAGAATTTCTCCCTGGTTCTTTTACCAATGATGACATAGAGGAAGAGGAAATTGTTGAACTAAAGACAAGCTAAAGAGCTAGAGTACCTACTAGTTTTGGTTCTGACTTTATTACTTTCTTTATAGTGACAAAACCTGAGGAGATAGATGATGTTTTAGTGGTGATTTATATTATTGAGGAAGATCCGAAAACTTATGAGGAAGCAATGAGATATATGGACGCTATATTTTGGAAGGAAGCCATAAATAGTGAGTTAGAGTCAATCATGTCTAATAAAACTTAGGTTCTAGTTTATCTCCCTTGAGGGTGTAAGCCTTTGGAGTGTAAGTGGATATTTTTAATAAAAAAATTTGAGACCTGAAGGGACCCAATGAGAGGTTCAAGGCAAGACTTGTGATTAAAGGCTTTAAATAAAAAGAATGATTGGACTTCTTTTGACACTTACTCTCATGTTACTAAAATTGCATCTATAAGGATGTTGTTTGCTATTGGCTCAGTATTTAAACTTCATGTACACCAAATGGATGTTAAAACAACTTTCTTGAATGGCGATCTAGATGAGGAAATTTGTATGGTTCAGCCAGAGGGATTTAGAGTGCCTGGTTAAGAACAAAAGGTATGTAAGTTGGTTAAGTCTTTGTATGGACTTAAACAAGCTCCCAAATAGTGGCATGAGAAATTTGAAAGTGAGATTTTCAAACATGGTTTCACTTCTTGTTATGCTGATTATTGCATTTACGTGAAATCTAATATCAATGGCTTTATAATCATAATTCTTTATGTGGATGATATGCTTATTTTTGGTACTAGTTTATCTGTCGTTGATACTACCAAGAGTTTGCTAAAGTCTTCTTTTGATATGAAAGCTCTTGGACCTGTGGACTTTATTTTGGGAACCAAAGTTAATAAGACTGACTCTGGTTTTAGGTTGAATCAAACTCATTATGTTGAAAAACTTTTAAAGAAGTTTGGTTACTATAATGTTGATCCAGTCAAAACTCCCTATGATGTGAGTGTTGCTTTAAAGAAAAATCTTGGTGACAGTGTAAACCAAGCTGAGTATGATAAAATTCTTGGAAGTGTGATGCTCTTGATGAAATATTCTCGTCCTGATATTGCATACTAAGTTAACAGACTTAGTAGGTATACCCAAATTCCTGGTCAAGAGCATTGGAATGCATTGATTCGTTTGTTGAGGTATTTGAAAGATACTATGCATTATAGATTATCTGTTGGTAGTCATCCTTCTATATTGAAGGGGTATTCTGATGCTAACTGGGTTATAGAGAGTGATGATATACACTCTACTAGTGGTTATGTTTTTACCTTAGAAGGAGCTGTAGTATCTTGGAAATCATCCAAGCAAACATGTATTGCGAGATCAACAATGGGGGCTGAGTTTATGACTTTATAGTTAGCAGGACGGGAAGCTGAGTGGCTAAGGAATCTCTTAGTAGATATCCCGCTTTGGGAAAAACCGATTTGTTCTGATTTTCTTTATTGTGATTCGCAAGCTACCATTTATGTTGCAAATAACAAGGCATATAATGTCAAAAAGTAGATATATCAAATTGAGACATAAAATTGTCTGTACTTTAATTAGACATGGTGTAATTTTTCTGGACTATGTCAAGTCAGAGAGAAATTTAGTGATTTGTTTACAAAAGCTTTGAGTAGAAAACTAGTTTCAGAGCATGCTAAAGGGATGGGGTTGAGCCTAATTATGGATTAACCTCATGATGGATACCCGAATTGGGAAACCAAGTTCAATGGGTCAAAAAAAGTTATATGGTGACTACGTACTTATACTTTATTTGTGGTATAATACTGAGATATATTCAGTTGTTGAATTAATCCCTAGCATGACTTTACTGCGTTTGATGAGGTTGGATTGTATAATCCTTAATGAGTTCCATAGCATAAGTTTAGGTGGTGTGAGCAGTACACATTTGATGGACTCACCTACGTGATTGTGGGGGGCTAGCTACCCTCTTATGAGAGTATTTGGGCTATCTTTCTATATTGATCATGAGACCAGGGTATTTTGAGGCTGATAACTCTCTAACAGATTTTGTCTCCATTTTTTGGACAACAGGTTGAAGACTTAGTTCACCTGGTTATTCATCTATTTTTCTCCTAAATTATTACAGTTTGTTTCTCAAGTTTTGTACCAAGTGGGGGATTGTTGATGTTTTGTTCCAAAACTTGAATATAACGTTACCAACGTTCACTATAACATTGATAACATCTCTCATGTCTTTTTAGTTATTATTATGCTCAAATGTCCATTCTCCTTTACCAACGTATACATTGTTTCTACTATAAAAATCCCTCTCACTTCTACTCTTTCACTCACTCCCACTATTACACATCTTCTCATTTTCTCTAAGCAAGACGCATATCTATTTACCTTGTCTATTATACTTTTGTCTATTTTTATTAATTCTCAGAGATAGTTTCTACCTACCCTTTGAAGTGTACCGAAACTGGTGGAGAATGCGTTAACCCTGGGGTTAGATCCCATTGTCTTGCTGTACCGTAAAGGGAAATTTTCGACTTAGGATAGTGATTTTTCACGACGCCTTGCATTCAAATAAGCTATCCAATTCAATTAATTATTATTGCTATTTTCTCTAACAATATATACTAAAAGGCTTCTTGGCAATTTACTTTGTAGAAAATGAAAAGGAAAATTCAGAACCTAGATTCATAAAGGGCTATTTATTAAAAGAGTTAAAAACTAATAAATTAATAACCCTATCTATTAAAATAGTTAAAAATTTAAAAGTTAATAAATTTATTCATTAAAAGAGGTAAAAATTGAAAAGTAAATCAATCAAGATGTTTATATATACCAAAAGGTTTCTTGGCAATTTACCTTTTAGAAAATGAAAAGGAAAATTTTGTAACTGAATTTCTTATTCTAAATTTCAAGCTTTGTTCAATAAAGCTAAAGAGGAGTTTGCTTCCAATCATCAACTGAGATTTATGCTAACATCTTTATTAACCGTATATTATATTGATATAATAATATTTAATCCTAATATATAATTAGAATTTTAATCTTTGACTTTTCATTTAAACTCTAGCTTTTAATAAAAAGTTCCGATAACTCCTAGTGCGGGGCTGATGATTTTTGGAGAGTAGAAATTTTAAAATTTTTTAAACTTTTAAATAAGTAAGATAAGATCTTATTTAGGATGAAATGTAGTGTGCCCTATAAGTAATTACATTAGAATGGATGAGTATTTATCTATAAGTATACACTAAAATTTTTTTAAAGGATAATTATTGTAACATTTTTGTATTATTTGATATTTTCTTAAAAGAAATTGTACATTCATTGAAGTATCATATCTTTATCCGCCAAATATAATGGTTCATCTCTCTTTTAACATTTCTAGTTGTTATGGATGTGAGAATTGCTTTGTTAAAGAATAAATTTGAATAATTAACGACGTTTAAAAGTATTTTTGGATTCTTATTTGATTCAAAGAATTTGAGGTTGTTGGATAATAATGAACTAAGAGGATTTTGCCCTAATTTACAACAATTTTTTCTCGTGATAATGTATCGGATGTGGATTTACATGATCTTTTTTTAATTAAAATGTTACAATTGACTTTGTCAAATAAGTTATTATCATGTGTTAAAATTCTTCAATTGATTAAAGAGGCATATTGTTATCCAAATGTTTCAATTGTTATCAAATTCTATTGACTATATCACCAGTTGAGAAGTTTTCCAAAATTAAAATTATTGAAAACCTACTTGAGGTCATCAATGTCACAAGAAAGGTTGAATGATTTAGTTATTTTATATATCAGGAAGGATATATTGGACAATATTGATTTTGATACTATTATTAATGATTTTATATTTAAAAATGTGAAGAGAAATTATTTTTTATGATCATATTTGTGCTTATTAGTGTAACCATCTTGGTGTTTTGCAATCTGATATTATTGTTCGGTTATTGCTGTTATTATTTTTAGTTATTTTATTGCTGCTGAAATTTATAAAATAGTGTTATGATCATTTATTATTTTATTAAGTTTGTGTACTTATGACTTGAATCATTTATTTATGGATATTAAATTTTAATAATAAAAATATGCTTTTAAAATCTACATATTTATATATTGTCGATTTATTAAGTTTTTGTTTTATTTTATCTCGAGCTTACAAAACGTTTAGGAACAATCTCGAAAGTCTGTCAAGATTTTTCTACATTTGGACAACCCATCTGATCTCGCTTGAGTTTGCTTGCTTTCCATGTCTTGGAACCAATTTGGTATGTCTGCTTCTAAGAAATGGGAATTCTCATTTGTTGAGCTTTCACTACCAACTGAATGGAACACTGAAGCTGATATGAGTTTAATGCTCTTCGCAGTAATGTAAAATTCAGTTGCTAAGCAACTTTTCTTGAAGATTTTCCCTGAAGCAACAAGTATTACTCGTGCCATTGGAGTTTACAATTTGATCGAGCCAGTGAATGTTGAACAAGGTGATTGCAAAGAATAGGAGTCCCTTAAGAGGAATCGTAGAGTATATGCACTTCTGGCTCGGGGTTTAACCCTTGTGTAAAAACTATTGCATATCAGAGGTTATTAGTGCATCCAGTATATAACTACCCAGAAGAGAGCATCCAAAACACTTAGTTGCCAAGTGATAGATATATACGGAGCTTCATATTGGTCACGCAAAGGGCAAAGCGACCCAATTGTTCCGGAAACGTTAGTTTATAGGCTAACTTCTAATCTATGCCCCGTTTCTGAAATCCGTGTTCAACCATTCCAAGGTTAACCCTTAGGACGTTGAAATTTTATCTTCTCTAATCTCCATTATTATCCGCATTAAATTCATCCACACACAATCATTTTGATAATTTTAAAATTAATTAATCTACACAAAAGAATGTTTTAGTAACATATTATTTTGATTAATTAATCTAAAAATTATTGAAAATTAAAAATATAAATATCAAATTTTGAATTTTGAATTTAATTTATAAAAATTAATATTATAATTTTATATTATTTTAGCCAATAAATAAAAAATATTAATCTTGGAGTAAATTAAAACCGTAAAAATTATAAACTTTTAAAAGATTCATAAAAACAATATGTAATAATTACAAGCTTTTTAAATATCCAAATAACCAATGCCCAGAAACATCAATAATAAAAAATTATTTGGATATTTTAACAAACTTACATTATTATAATACAACCGAGGGAAAGAATTGAAAAAATAGTGCAACTTTTCTATACGTCACATCGAGTCTTTCTATAGACAACTAATGGAATCTCAGTTGTAGCAATGGATACGTCAAAACGCTCTCAGTCTGAACAGGAAGATTTGGACTCCCTCGACAAAGAGGGCCATCTATCCAAAAAAGTTCGTATTCGCAGTAGAGAGGAAGAGCTCCCACCACGTTCAAAATCGTCTTATAGCACTGCTGTAATAGGGGAACTGATGGTGGATAACGCGGTCGAGGAACTTGACTGGCCAGAAGAGGATTAGGTCGAGATTGAGGAAGGTGATATAATGCCAACAGGGGGGCAAGGCAGCATTGAATTATCTCACACCTTCAAATTGAGACTTGACAAACAATAAGAAAAAGCAGTGGTTGTGAAATTGCTTGGCAGACGAATTGGCTATTAGAAGTTATGTGCTCGACTGAAGATTATGTGGAAACCACTTAGACCAATGAAGGTGGTTGATTTACACCACGACTATTTTCTTGTGAATTTCATCGAAGAAGAGGATTTTCTCAATGCATTAACAAATGGACCTTGGGTAATTTTCGGCCATGCTCTTTCTTTCCAAAGATGGCTTCCTATGTTCCTACCGTCACAGGGAAAAGTTACCAAAGCTGTGGTATGGATTCAATTCCTAGAGCAACTTATTGCTCGTTATCATCCAATGATACTCTCAGCCCTGGGCAATCTTGTCAGGCAAACCATAAAGATCGATGATGCTACCAAGCATGCTCAGATTGAAAATTTTGCAAGAGTCGCAATGGATATTGACCTCAGTGCTCCATTATGATCTAGAATGGAGCTTGATGAGGAAACGCTACTGGTGGCGTATGAGGGGCCACCACAGATTTGCTTCCATTGTGGCATTGAGGGTCACGACTCCAGGCTCTGCTTGGCAAGGCAACAAGGCCACATAGGAAATCAGTCTACTCCGGCCAAAAGGGAGGCAGAAGGGCTGAAAAGGGCATCTGGTACGGCTGGTGCGCCAGCAGTTGAGAGATAGGAAGTGACTACCAACGGATATGGCCCACGGCTACAAATGCAACGGAAAGCTCCACGCAATACAAAGAAAACTCAGGCTTCGCAAGATACACGCAATCGTAGAGATGTCACTCGAGTGGGCAGCTCTAGGTATGCTATTCTGTCAGAGTAAGACAGCATAGGGTGATTAATAAACAACAGTTAACTTCACAAAATTCTAGCCTATCTTCAGGGTCAAGCTGACGGGCTCCTTTGGAATTATTAGTTGAAGAAGTAAAGCAAAAGGACAATGGGTTGGCGTTGGCATCTTACAGATCCAAAAAGACTTCACGAGTTTTTTATAAAGGCAAGTTGGTGGCCCCAAAGGACAAGGACTATGGGGATTATGAATTGACCAGCATATGTATTGAGAAGGGTTGGGGTCCTACTACTAACATACAGCTACAGCCCACTTCAAAGGATAAACACATAGCAGTGGTTATTAGTTCTTACAATGAACTGTTATATGAAAGGCAAGATGTAACGTCGAGGCCGATGGACAATGAAGAGCGTGATCAACCTATGGAAGGCATTGAAGGTTTTGAGGCTCCTAGCTGAATAAATAGGAACGAATTCATCCTTCCCCCTCCGAACCTCTAGATATGATGGCAAGAGAGACATGTATCGAAGAATTTTTGAGTGAACAGGGCTCTGTGGATGAGGTGGGGCCATAAACTCTAGGAGGCTGCAGTCAGGATGCTCTAGAAGGAATCCTAGATCTCACTCAGACTTAGGAGTCTTTTCGTTGGAGCATCAATTCTTCTCTTATGTCTATATTCATATGGAATTGTCAAGGGGGCAGGGGGCTCATTTTCAAGCTATTTTTTGAATTATATTCGCATTTATAAACCAGGGATATTGGAGTTAGTAGAAACTAGAATTAGTGGAAGGAGAGCCCAAGAAGTCATCAGTAAACTGGGTTTTGATTATTCCCTCAATGTAGAAGCTGCAGGTTTTGCTGGAGGGATATGGATGCTATGGAAGATGGATTTTGACGTCTTTATGGTGGTAGCTCATCGTCAATTCATTCACACCACAATAACGTATGGATCCTACTCTTTTGCTTTTACTGCTATTTATGGCAGTCCCCAATGTAACATCCCACTACTATAGGGCACGTACCTAAGCTTTTAGGCACATAACCTACGATAATGGTATGTTAAAGCAATAACAAATCTAATTTGCACATAGCATCGTCTAAAATACTCAACATCATTATCGTATTCTCAACAAAACGTTAACTTCATTCATTGATAAAACATACATTGTTGAGTATACAAGAAGTTCCGAATTAAACAATTCAATACAAGTTCAGAA
>JAOQMS010012886.1:0-16442 GCA_027563885.1 Erythroxylum longipes
AGTAGGATCAAAGGATTTGGTGATGATGAATGATGAACATTGTCTATTTCATCTACTCACACACCAATCTATTAATCATCCATACTTGATTCTGACCTACATGATAAGGGCTATGGAGGATTATCATCTGAAGAGTGGTTCGTTACCTTACGGTATACTGTTGACAAGATTCTTCAAAGAATCTGGAATCCTACTTAATAGAGGAAATAGAGTAAAGCTGAATATTAAGAGTGTTATCAATACCTCTACTATTCGCAAAATGGGGATTAAGACTAAAGCTGAAACGGATAAAGATTTCACATCGACAGCACTGTCTAAGAGGGAGCTTTCAATCAGAAGAAGTAGGAAAGAAGTTGTTTCATCTGGAATTCAAGCAAAACCTCAATCAACTGGAAGAATCTCAACTGAGGTGGAAAAATTTGAACAATCATCTTATAAGACAATACAATTCAAGATGATTCCTGAAAGGAAGCAAAGTATAAAGGTTCAACAACCAACTCACAAAGTGTCTTTAAAGAGGAGGGCTGAGATGCTCCAATTAGAAAGACTCGAGAAGTCTAGAAGGTCACCAAGATTGATGACTTTACAACAATAAGAATAGAAAAAGCAAAAAACTCTGATTCTTGGTTAAGTTTCTGAAAGTGCAAAAGAACAACAACAACAACAACAACGTACTAAAGCAATTGTCTCTATCCCTCAGACTCAATCAGAACAACCGTCTGGAGAGACAGAGATAAAAAGGAAGTTAGTATTTAAGCGGAACAAGTCTCAACAACAACTCTCTTCCAAGCCGACAGATGAATAAAGGAAGACAAAGACTATTCAGAAAAAGAAGGTTGAAAAGCAGCAGCCAATCTATAACCCTCCTCAACCAATGAAGAAAGAAGATTTGAAAATGATGATTATAGAAGAATTAATACCTGATCGAAACAGAGGTTCAATTATCATCGGAGAACATCCTAAACAGAAAGTTAAGGTTCAAGTTAAACCTATAACAGTAAATGATCAGACAATACATCTTCTTAGTCCTGAAGAAAAAAAATTGTATAGTATTCTACGAGATGAAAAGGTAGAACCATATCCATTGAAGATGACAAAAAATCCTTACACAATATACCCAATGACAAGCAGAATAATGATAAAGATTGTACCAGATGTACAACCTAGACGTACAACACTGGTAGAAAGCAAAGAAAAAGGCAAGAAGAAGAAATTTCCTGAGAAACAAGAAGATGATGTCACGGAAGAAGAAATTCGAGTGGCGATGAAGAATATAGACAATGTATGCCATGCAGTTTAACCTGTAGGTGTCTATATTTCACATCACATATCATGGCCATCAGGAAGTAACTTTAGCACATCAACCACAGATGAAAGTTTCATGGTCGTTGGGACAATATCGGAAGGAAGATACAAAAAATTACAACTGAAGGTATCAATTTCTACTTAGAAACCTTTGTGCGTTTTCTTATTCATTTTAAACCCTTAGGTTTCATTCCTTCTGTCAAGGATACCCTACACCTTCTAGGAAAACTAATTTTCAAACTACCCAAACCTGATGATCTTGACATTCCACACCAAACACAGCCTTTCCAATTACCCTCCATAAAAATTATTGATTTAGACGATTCAATCAGAAAACCATTTATCTATGAGTATCTTCATCCACTAAGTGAAAAGCTACAAGATTCTACCGACAAATTAGAGTTCTTGAAGAATTTCATCACATAGAATGAAGCTAGTCAAAAGTAGAAGGAAGATCAGAAAGCCTTAGCTAAACATATTAAAGAGATTGATACTAAAGTGGATGATCTAAGTGACTCAGTGGGTGATCTTCATGAGGAAGTAGCACTTCTATGTGTAACTATAGAAGAAGACCTCAAGACGATCGGCACTAACATTCAACATATGTTATCTGAAATATTGAAGCGTCTGAAATGATATTTTTTGATTAATAACAAATAGGGGGAGAATAGAAGAAAGGAAAGGAGAATTAGTATTAGAAATTTATTTTTCTTAAATATGCATTGTATATCTTATCTTGCATTATTCGTCTAAATAAATATATTATCTGTCTGAACATTATCCTTCTGAACATTTTTTTATCTTATAATATTATGATTATTTGTTATCATTAAAAAGGGGGAGATTGTTAAGTCAAGAAGACTTCACTTCTTCTATTGATTTTGATGAAATCAAATAATAATAATAAATGAAGTTTCTTAAGTGCACAGATAAATTTAAGAAGCAAAAATTATCAAATCAAGATGATATTCAAAGAGTTGACTAAGATAAAGTGTAAGATGGACTAGAAGAAGTCACATGTCTAACCCGAACAAAGTCGTAAGATGAAATGAAGTCGTAAGACGAAGCGAAGACATAAGATGAAGTGAAGACATAAGACAAAGTATACAAATCAAATCAAGACGATATAATTGAATAATAATTTACAATGACAGTTAGTTAGTTCGTTTGAGTTGGTTACAGGACTTAACTAATAACTGATCTCTAAAGATTCTACAAGTAGTTTTTTTTTCAATAAGACCATTGGAGAATTAGACTATAAATATCAGTTGTAGTCATAGACAAAAAGAATAACTTTGAAATTTCAACTCTCTACTCACACGAAATAATTCTGTGATTAAGTGAGTATACTGTAAAAATATCCTGACTGAAAAGAAGAAAGGAGAAGAGATCAAGAACACCTGTAACGTGAGTTTAGAAAACTCAAAAATATCTTTTGTAAAGAAAAGGGAAGGCTAGAGCCTGAAGCTGCTAAGATAGCAGATAAAGAATACTTGTGAAAGAGACCTAAAGACGCTCTGGGAGTGAGAAATAATACTTGTAAAGTTGCAAGATATAGTGAAATCTCAAATAAACACTGAGGACTGAACGTAGCCCAAAGGTTAAGCGTGAACCAGTATAAATCATGGTGTCATATTCTCTAACCCTTATCTCTTTAATTTCTTGTTGTTAGAAGAATAGATACTATTTTCACTGTTGCATTACTCAAACAAAATAAGTGCGCTATTTTGTAATCGTCTGAATCTTTCAAGAAAATCAAGAAGTTTTTTTTAAGATTACTATTTTAGACGATTTAACACAATTCAACCCCCCTTCTTGTGTATTTTACATATTATACGTGGTTTCTATAATGACAAGTGATTTACTTCAATAAGTGTAATTTGCATCATGTTTTAGGGCATATTTTGATATGTGTTTAGTCGTTATTTCAATCATTTAGTATATGTTTATGTTAGAATTGTGTTAGTTTGTTAATTATTTATGTTTTTATAGATTAGTACAAGTTTTTGGGCTTAAATATTATGTTATTGAGGTACCTTGATGTGTTTACTAGTGTTTCAGGGTCAATATCGAAGAATAGAGGAGTTTCGGAGGGAACCTGAGCCATAAAACAAGCCCAAAATTGTGGCAGGTAAGCCATGATTGTGACAGAAGCTTCAGGTTTTGCCCACAATCATGACTTGCATGCCACGATCATGACAGAAGGCTCAAATGTGAGCCATGATCGTGGTTGCATCAATCAGACACGTAGACACTTAAGAACTTCACATTTCGAGAGACTTTTCGGACCTCGGAAAAATCTTAGAGGTACCTAAAACATAAAAGACTATTTAAAGAACAACAAATGAAGAGAAAAGGGAGATTTACATTCACCTACCTTTGGAAACCCTAAAGAGAGAGGAAAAGAAGAAAGAGAGAGAGAAGAAGAAGAGGAAGAAGGAGGAAGAAGAAGTGGATCTCGACGTCGCTACTCCCCAGATCAGGTGGTATCCTGATGTCGTTGCCTTCCCGATTTGTCCAACCTAAGTTCCATTTTCTTTTCATTTCTTTTTTCATTTAAATGTGTAAAGTTGAGATGGATTGTATGGAAATGGATTTCGGGTTGTTGATAATGTTCTGAACTCTCCTTCAAGATTTTACTTTGAGTTAATGTTGATTTAGTTATTTTTGTGTTTATTGGTTTGGGTGTTGTGATTGATTAATGTATTTTCATGCTTCGGTAAAAAACAAAGAGGTTAAGCCAGATAAAAATGATTAGATCAAATTAATGAGAGTTAGGCAATCTAATTAACCACTTAATCAAACTAGTCGATATTTTTATGGAGAGAGACCTCGTGCAAGACCCGATTGTTTATTAGAGAGCTTTAGAACTAATTAGAATTATAGGTAATTTGTGAATTGAAAGATTGCAATTCCATAATTCAATTAAGGTTTACAATTTAGGGTTTAATGGTTATAATTCAAGAGAGAGTAATTAACCCTACATCCGTCTAGAACTGACACCTCGTAAACATATGAATGGCTATATTAGCATTAATGATAGGTAAAATCATCTCTCTCATAACTTTATTAACTCTCTTGATGGATTTCCGTTATGACCTTTGTGACTACTCAGTTTAATTCTGTTTTCTTGAAATTTCCATTTCACAATTCTTGAATCAATTCTCGTATTTACTTCCTTGTTCACTTGTGCAATTTTTATTTCTTTTTATTCTTTTCTTTAAGGCTTAGATGACTAAGGATTAGGCTAGTACCCTCCTCGTGGGATCGACACGTCTTATACTACAGTTGCAACCCATAAACTTGTATTTGAGGGCTTATAAATTTTAAAGCTCGGACAACATGATCACTTACCCATTTGCATTAGCACAACATCAATAACTATGCTAGAAGCATCACATTTAATTTCAAAAGTTTGCTCAAAGTTAGGTAAGGATAATACAGGTGCAATTGTCAAATTCTTTTTTAAGGGCTCAAATGCAAGTTGTTGTGCTTCTTCCCATTTGAACTTCATGTTCTTCTTTACTAATGCATTTAGTGGGGTTGCCTTAACTGAGAAATTCTTCACAAACCTGTGATAAAAACTAGCCAAACTGTGAAAGGATCTCACTTTAGTAATAAACTTTGGTGTAAGCCATTCGATAATGGCTTTAACCTTAGCCTCATCAACTTTGATTCCATTTTTACTCACAACAAACCCAAGAAATATAACTTTGAGAACTTTGAAATTACATTTCTTCAATTTGGCATAAAGTTTTTGTGTATGTAGAGTGGAAAGCACTTGCTTAATATGTTTAGCATATAAACCTGCATCTGTACTATGCATAAAAATATAATTAAAATAAACCACTAAAAATTTTCCTCTAAAATATGTAATCATATGTTTCAATAATCTCGTGAAATTTAAAGCAGCATTAGTCAAACCAAAGGGCATAACCATCCATTCATAAAGTCAAAATTCAGTTTTAAATGCTATTTTCCACTCATCACCGTCATTCATACGAATTTGATGATAACCACTTGTTAAGTCAATTTTCGAAAATATGCATGTACTATACAAGTCTTCTAGTATATCATCAAGGCCAGGGATTGGGTGTTGATATTTAATAGTTATTTTATTAACAGAGTGACAATCAATACATATTCGCTAAGTTCCATCTTTCTTAGGTACAAGTATGGCAGGCATGACACATGGACTTAATGACTCTCTAACCAATCCTTTTTTAAGGAGTTCATCAACTTGATGTTGTGGCTCTTTTGTCTCCTTAAGGTTGGCTTGATACGCTGGTAGGTTAGGAATGCTCGAACTAGGTAGGAAATCGATTTGTTGTTTGATTCCTCAAAAGGGTGGAAGCCCTTTTGGCATCTCCTTAGGGAAGAAGTTCTCGTAATCCTACAAAATAATTTAAACTTTAGTGGGTAAATAATGAGGTAGTTCATTAGTAGTAAAGCAATTTTCTATATAAATCATGAGTAAAAAAGGCATATAACCATAAATGGCCCTATCTACATCTCTCACACTTGCTAAAAGTTGCCTTTTTTCTCACTAGTTTTTGGCTTCTCACTCTTTTGCTTAATTAGTGCTTCCTTTCCTTCTCCCCCCTCACATAACTTTTGTGGCCCACCTTGTCTTTTCTCTCTCTCTCTCCTCTCAATTTGATTTGTGCACCTACAACCTCTTTTAGGGAAAGGGGTTTCAAAGAACATGTCCTACCATCCATTACAAAATAGTACTTGTTAGTATATACATCTTTATTTATGCGCCTATTAGACTCCCATGGACAAACCAACGATATGTGACATATACTAATGGGTATAACATCACAGAGCACCTTATCTTGATACTTCATAATAGAAAAATGCGAATTAGTCCATTTAACCCTCCAAGAAAACAAGTTAAAGTAGTCAATTTATTATCTTTAGTGCTAGTTTTGACTTTCAATTCCTCCGACTCTTGAAAGTATTCAGCTCAGTTCGACTATCTTGCTTTATTTCATGTACCCTTTATACAATTCATGAAAATAGGCATTTAGAACATACTTCTTCCTTATTATGTGAATTAGTTCACTCCAAGATGAAATAGAGGGTTCCTCATTCCTTCTACGTTCACACACAAGGTTATTTCACCAAATAGCTACATAATATTGGAATTCAACAATAGCTAGGTTAACTTTCTTTTCTTCAGAAAAATTATGGATGTCAAAAATTCTTTCTAATTTTAGTTTCCAATCTAAGTAAGCTTTAGGATCAAATTTTCTATCAAATTCGAGAATTTTCAACTTAATAGATACCGAATGGCCATCAAACTTTTGACCTTTTCGATAAGTGTAGCTAGAAGTTTCAAGTTCTTCCTCAGTTTCTTCTTGATATTTATTCCATATAGAAGCTTTGGTTGCACTCATGTTGTTCATAAACTCCTTAATGTTTTTAGTTTTAGCTCCTAACTTCATCATTTGTTTTACCAATGTCGTTAATAAGTCATTATTATTTGGCTCCCTGGTGTCCCTTTTGGCACGGGCTAAGTTAACCTCAGGTTTGGCTCCTTACTACTTTGTCAGACATGATACCTGCAAAAAAAAAATATATATATCATACCCTCTTTGGCTTATTTTCAAACCATCTCCCTTATGTAAAACCTAGAGCTACTCTTAACCTAAGTGTTTCACTTTTTAATCGGCTTTTAAAATCAAATACAAAATAAAAACTCATCCTTTCACCACTCCTTCCTTATTATCTTCTTGAGTGCAATGAATAATAAATATGAATTCTCTAGCAAAGTAGCACAAAGAAAACAAATCAAGAGGTCAAAGAATAAGAATAGCTCAAGTGTACTTTACAACAATAATCTAGAACAAGAAAATAGATTAGAATATGTCACAAGTTAGTACAATTTAGGAGTAAAAATGTGCAATAATCATAAGATCTTATTGAGTACTATCGTATTGATGCATAGCACATTCTCAAATTCCTCACGGTTAAAAACATATGGCAATTTTAAGCTACAACACCTAAAAAAGAAACAATTCCTAATACAAATAGGATTGACTAAAGTAGCCAATTTTAACAATATTGACCTTCCTACCAGTATGGAAACAATAGAAATAGGTAAGTAAGACTTTTTTCCTTGCAAGTAAAGTACCTTCCAAATCGATAATGCCTTTCACAATTAGGAAACTTAGTTTCCAAAAACAACTTCACTAAAGGGAACTTTCCAAGAACATAACTTTTTTTTCTTTTTTTATTGTTTTTGTTTTTTAAAACATAAAGGTGGCTAAAGCTACCTAAAGAAAATTTTCACGAAATAAAAGTTGGACAGAAAATTGGAAACACCCAAAGATGAAATTCTTGAGACAAAAGAAATAAACCAATAAACAATTTAAGATTGATTAAGATCTCTAAGAATGCAAATTCAATAAGCACAAAATTATTCATATAACATGAATCAATATGACATAGGCTCTGATACTAAAATGATATAAAATTGTAGAATATAAAAGCTTACCTAATACTTTTCTTGATTCATCACTTGATCTTTAACCAATAAGAAGATTTGAATAAGAAGAAAAGAAGAAAGTTTTTTTCAAAGGATTTGTAACCCAACCCCAAAAACATGCATAACTCAATTCAATCAAATTATAAATTGAACGAAACAAGATTAAAAAATAAAAACAAATAAAGATGCCACTAATTGATGAAATAAAATCAATTAGATAAGTAGCATACAAAGTACGAAAATCTTGCAATGCATTTTAATTATTCAACGAGAATAATAATAAGGATAAACCTCACAAAATAATGTCATAAAATTGTGTACCCTAGTGATAGCCGAACCTCCCTATATATAAGAGAGGGGTTGACTGAAAATTAAGGAAAAGGAATTACCTTAAACCTATTATTACTTAACCTAGTAGGAAATAAGAGACCTTATAGGATTTGGTAAAGGAAACCTACTAATCCTGAACTACTTAACCCACTAAGAAACTAAGTAAAGGAAACCTACTAATCTTAAACTACTTAATTAATCTACTAGGAAACTAACTTTTAGAGAGAAAAAAGGCGACCGTATAGGATTTGGTTAGTTGTCCTTTACGAAGAAGAAAACCCTACTAATAGTAAATTTGGCCATGGGCCCTATTTGTTAGGTTTAGTTAGCCCAACTTCTTTAGGACTTATTAAGTGGACTTTCTTGGACTCCTTAATTGAAGCAACTTGGACTTGGGCTTAAGAACGGGATCTTTAATTAAATTACTCAAAGCCCCTTGCATCCTTTTGGTCTGAGCCCTTGTCATAGGCCCAACAATACCCACAAGTGGATCTCTTTTGAAAGTTTATGGTAGAATTTAAGTTGAAGATCTCAAACTCTTATCTCAAACACTCGACCCATTGACCCCAACTTAATATGACACATCACTAACCCCTTGATCCATATCAGATGTGCCTATGTAACTTTACAGGGAATTCTTTCACAGAAATTGTACAATGGATTTAAATCATTCTTCATTACCAAAAGTTACTCTTCAAGTACACATAATTGCAATATGGACCTATGTGTAAACAATTTATAAGGAAAGGAACTTTAGGAGATTTAAAAACAAAGCTACTTCTCTAGATGGACTAATACAAGAGGTGGTTTATGGTGTAAAGGAGTTGATTTTGATAAGGGACATAACTAAAAATTGCAATCCTATATTTGCTTCCTTTGGAAAATCTATGTTTCAACATTTCCTCAATATATTATTCTTGTTCCCCTTAAATCTCTTGTACTATTAACATGTCAATGTTTTTAATGAATATATTCAATTTAAAAAATGTTAAATAAGAACTAAAAATGGTTCTTAAAGGAAAATGAGAATATATATAGTAGTTTACAATAATTGTTGTTCATAATAATCTCAAAAAGATACATTGCAATTATCTCTTATCTCTTTTCTTATTTGCTTACTTATTATAAATAATTTTCAATCCTCTTATATGCATCAAATGTACTTCTTGTAAAAAGTAATATTACTCTTTGCACAATCATGATTTTCTTTTAGTATATAAATTCATCTACCTTCAAAATTTCTTGTGTAAATTATATTGAATATTTTCATCGGATGTTGGCGTAGAAGATAAACAATTTTATTTTAGATAAACCGTATTATAAGTCGAGAATAGATAAACCTTACTATAAGTTGAGAATATTAATTTCACTAAATATTTTAATGATAACTGAATATTTTGTATTATAATTTTAGCTTGAAAGTTACATTAAAGAATACATAACATAAACCTAAAGAAAAAATGTTTATCATAAAGTGTTGGAACGTGGTAAAAATCTAAATGAATAGAAGATGGAAAAGGCAAATATAATATATCAGATTGAGGCAGAAGTGGATTTAGTGACAATAAATTCATGTACTGAAACGATCGATTTTTTAATTAAAATCTCTAGTCCCACAAAGCATGAAAGCATGGAAAATCTCCCAAGGAGAGATGACTATGCATTACGAAGATGTTTAACCAGTAATAATTGATTATAAATTGTAGAACTCATTGATGTTTTTTAATTTATTGTATCATCTATTGTCACAAAACTATATATAAAAAATAGTCAGAATAATTGCTAAAAAAAGGAGAAAATATGTGAAAATTAGTTATCACGCTTAGGACCATATATCCATTATCAAACAAGTTATAGTTCCATCACCATTGGGATAAGTGTTAGCCCCTTAGCATATGAAGCCACTTTACAGCTAGCTAGAAACAGGCCTTGGGTGGAAGGTTAGCTGGATCACATATATGGTGGTGGCATGCAAAAGCTCCAAGGTGACTTACCAACTTAGATTAAGCATGGTGCTAGTTTTCGTAGAGTTTAGGACCTTATACGAGCTAACATGGATAAGGCTAAATTCCTAATGGACTAAGGACTTTGTATACTTAAATGAACAGATCATGGCTAATGGACTTGACATAGGGAAGCATTGGATCAGACTACTGTGCTATGACCAGCATTGGCTTGGATGATTCATTATTAACGGTTAAAGATCATGGGGAGATCTTGGATGATGTGGGGGATAAGATCATAGAGGGTAAATGTCAGCTCTGAAGGATAAAGACCATATGGAAGGATCATCTGAAGATAATGGACATCTTCATGAATAAGGATAAATCATTTGTAATCTTTTTTCTTTTTAGTTGGGATGTAGATAGACCTTATCGCATAAAGTCCTATTTAGATGGAGATGTTATCTTATTAGATAATGATGCAATCTAATAGGATAAGATGTGATCTTGGGTAGTAAAGTTCTATTAGTATTCTAACTTGGCCCTCGAGCCTGAAATCCTATATATAGCTCATTTAAGCCTTGCTCCTCACACACAGAAGATTGAAAGAATATCCCTTATATACTTTAAGAGAAGTAATAAAGGTTGGCATTTTGTTGTATCTCTTTCTTGCTTTTATTGTTGCCTTTGAATATTCTAGTGCTTCCGTAGTTTTCTTCAGGGTGTGAGAGTTAAACACTGTGAGGCTATTGAGGCATTTGAGAACAAGGTTATTGGTCAACGATCATACAGAAAGGTTGAGTGTTACTTAGACAAACCTAAGTGAGATTGTCGTGTAAAGGAGTAGGCGCAACTTACAGATAAGTTCAATGCTTAAGAAGACCTTTGTAACAACTAGTATTAGAGTGATAGTTTAAGATGGAGGGAGGCAGCAATTTGACGGAGCATGTCAATAGAGTGGAGGCACTTATTGGTCTAATTCCTCAAGGGGAAGAGGAGTCACTTCCTACAATACATGAATGGAGATATTGGCACAACAAATCCAACAGTTACAACATCAAATAGCAGATTTGATGAAGGTATAAGAGGATACTAGGTTTGAGATGATGATCCTAAGGCGTGCTATTGCAACACAGGAGATGGGAGTGTCAAGAGCACTATAGTGAAGGTGTGTGAGCCCAAATTCTTAAAGGTGTTTACAACGTGAAGGAGCTCAGGAACTTTTTATGTGATACGGAGCAGTACTTTATGGCTGGTAAGATACCTAATCTAAGAAGATCAATGTGATTGCCATGTATTTGGATGGAGATGCCAAGATTTAGTGGTGAACGAGGACCTTTGATGAGATCAGGGCAAGTAAAGAACCCATTGACACGTAGGACAAGATGAAGAAGGAGTTAAAAGATCAATTCCTCCCGATGAACACTTCTTGGGTTGCGAGGGATGCCTTGAAGAAGCTTAAACATGAGAGATCGGTAAGAGTGTATGTTAAAAAGTTTATGATTGATATTTATTACATGTTATAAGAGGACAAGCTCTTCAAATTTTTGTTCAGGTTACAACCATGGGCACAAATAGAGTTACGGAGGCCGAATGTGAAGGACGTGGATAGTGCAATCACGGCTGTTGATGCTTTGGTGGATTTTCAAGTAACGAAGAAAACTAAGGCGGGCTCCTCAAATTCTTCTAAAGGTAAAGGCCTAGCTTAATAGGAGAAGAGAGAGGGGAGAAAGAAGAAAGAGTCCAAGAAGGGAGAGTTCAAGGGTAAAGGTAAGCAAAATGATGGCTTCAAAAGTGTGGAGACGTCCTCCAAAAAGGAAAAACTTGCTTGTTACCAATGCAATGGTCCATATTTTGCAAGAGAATGTCCAACGAAGGAGAAGTTAAATGCACTGATTTTTGAAGGAGAAGAAGAGGATTTGGAAGTGGCAATAAATCTGATCGCAATATCAAATATGGTTAAGGGTAAGTCTAATCCTTTTGACAAGCTAAAGTACGTAGGAATACAAGTCAACAGGAAGGAGGTAACTATAATGCTAGATATGGATGTGACATATTCTTTCACGGTGGAAAAGATGGTATGCAAGTTGGGGCTTAAGGTGTCAAAGAACCTGACAAAAATGAAGACCCCTATGGTTAAGGCACAAGCAATTGTAGGAGTTACTTACAATGTCCCAGTGAGCATAGGGAGTTGGCATGCCAAGTTCAATTGCTTGGTCATACCACTTAAAGATTTTGAGTTGATACTGGGGATCAATTTCTTGAAGGCAACAAATGTTGTGTTGTATATAAGCTTGGAAGGTATGATCACCATGCATGAGAAAAATTCCTTCTTTGTTAATTATTATAGATCTAGAGGTGGAACGACCGATGATACAATGGTCGTAACATATGTATCAGCTATAAGCATCAAGAAAGGGTTGAAGAAAGGTATGGAGACCTATTTCACAGCCATGTGAGAGATTGATGAGGACCACACGATGGAAATTTCAAACACATTTGCAAGTTTTATGAAAGAGTTTTGGGATGTGATACTGAAAGAGTTGCCTAAAACTTTTCCCCCTTACTGCCATGTGGTTCCTAGAGCTGTCCCACCTACACTTGGCCTATATAGGATGTCCCCATTATAGTCGAGGAAGCTTCAAAAGAAACTTAGTGAACTATTAGAGGTAGGGCTCATTAAACCGTCTAAAGCCCTGTATGGTTCCTCAGTGTTGTTCCAAAAGAAGCAAGATGGGACACTTCAGATGTGCATGGACTATTGTGCCTTAAATAAGGTAACAATACAAAAAGTATCCCGTTCCCTTAGTTCAACATTTTATGGACAGATTATTAAAGGCTGCGGTTTCATAAAGCTAGATCTTCAGAGTGGGTATTGGCAAGTGCGGATAGCTGAGGGTGATGAGAAAAAGACAATGTATGTGACTCAGTATAGATCGTACAAACTTTTAATCATTCGTTCGAATTAACTAACGCCCTTGCGACATTTTGCAACCTGATGAATGATGTGTTGTATGATTTCCTTCATAAGTTATGGTGTATCTTGACGACATCATAGTGTATAGTACTAACACGGTAGAACATATAGAGCACTTGAGGAAAGTGTTCAAGTGGCTGAAGCAACACAAGCTCTATGTGAAGATGGAGAAGTGTGAATTTGTATAGTCGGAGATCAAATTCTTAGGTCACTTAGTAAGCAAGGGTCAGGTCAAGATGGATCTTAAGAAGGTGAAAGCGATAGTTGAGTGGCACGTTCCCACAACTTAGACTGGCAAATTAATATCATTAATTTATAATGGGATACTCGAAGAAAGCAGTTCTATTGATGAATTTGCTAAAGAAAATGCAAGAATGGTGTTGTTCAAATGCGTTTCAGGAGGCATTCGAGTTTATTAAAGTAGTTATCTCAACCAAACACAAGCTGTTAGAGTTTGATCTTCCATTTGAGGTACACAAGGATGTATTGGACAAAGCCATTGATGGAGTCCTAGTATAAGAAGGTCATCTCATAGCATTGGAGAGTCAAAAGCTTAATAGTGAGGAGCAACGGTACTCGATGCATGAGAATAAGATGCTTATGGTGGTGTATTGTCTTGAGACATGGCGAGTTTATTTATTGAGAATCAGGTTCGTTGTTCAAACAAACAATATTGCTAACACATTTCTTCAGGACCCAAAAGAAGTTACTTATGAAGCAAGCCTGGTGGCAGGAGTTCCTTATTGAATAGACTTCATGTGGGAACATAAATTGGGAAAGCATAACAACATGGTAGATTCCTTGAGTCAGAAGTAGGTTTTTATGGCCCTATATGACATTACAAGGTGGAGTTGAATCTATTGGAATAAATTAAAGCTGCAGCTCCTTTGTGCAGTACATATTGTAAGTTGATCTCGCAAGTTAAAGAATGTGTTGTGCGCAGGTTTTGGCTCGATGATGCTGAGATTTTGATGACTAAGAGTAGTCAAGTATACGTACCGAGTTTTGATAGCTTACGGAAACAACTGTTAAAGGAGACATAAGATTCGTAGTGGGTTGGTCACCCCAGAAGTCAGAGGATGATGGCACTCCTAGCTCATTCCTACTATTGGCCAAAGATGGAGAATGACATCAACGTGTATATTAAGATGTGGCATGTGTGTTAATTAGATAAGCCAGAGAGGAAGAAGGAAGTCGGTTTACTATAACCCTTATCCATTCCTGACCGTGGATGTCAATTTCGATGGATTTCATTAGTGGAAAGTCATGGTGATTGTAGATTGTTTCTCTAAGTATGGAATCTTTGTGCCAGCACCAACATTGTGTCCCTCAGATGTTACAACAGAGTTGTTCTATAAGAACGTAGTGAATTTCTTCAGAGTCCCTACAGACATTGTGAGTGACTAAGATGCCATATTTATAGGCTAATACCGGATGTCCCTTTTCAACATGATAAGCTACAATTTGAAGTTTTAAACAGTGAATCACCTACAGATAGATGGCCAAACGGAAATGATCAATGGTTTATTGGAGGAGTACTTAACGCATTATGTAAGTATAAGTCAACGTATCTAGCTAGGTTTGATTGATATAGCACAATTTTTCTATAAATGTTTTACTATAGAGAAGAGTCCCTTTGAGATATTCTTGGGAAAGCAACCTCTCACTCCACTCAAAATTGCATAAAAAAAGACATGTGGCAAGTGTCCTGTGGTGTACAAGTTCGCGATGGAGAAGCAAGAGTTGTTAGATGAGGCGAGGGATAGTCTTTAAAAGACTTCTCAACAGATGAAGAAGCAAACAGACTTATGGAGGAGACCGTTAGAGTTCGATGGGAGATAAGGTATTGTTAAAACTTACTTTAGAAATTTGGAGGAAGATCTCGACCAAGCAAATGCATCGTAGATTGGTGCCAAAGTATAATGGATCGTTTAAATTCCTAATTAAAGTGGGGAACATGGCATACAGGTTGATGTTGACCGAGAGATTAAAGGTACACCCTACTTTTCATATTAGTTTTCTCAAACCTTACCACAAGGATGCATCAGATCTAAATAGGTGTCAAGTGAAAAGAGCTACGCTAGTTGTGATAAAACAGTTCAAGTGTAATAACCTATTCCTACACTTAAGGGTTAGTTGTTAGATTGAGCCATATCATATGAGAATAGATAAAGAGCATTCCATTGGCAAGCATTATATTTGCATACACTTATAAATCATGAATTAGAAACATTATCAAGATAGTATATGCATTAAATTGATATATCCCCAAGTATGACATATTTTAAATGATTAGGACACAATTATGTGCTGTTTATGTCATGAATTATTTTTTGACGGATTATAATTAGTGAATTAGGAATTTATTGATATGATTGAGTAAGTGATAAAGTGGTGTGAGCACCTAAATTTAGGAAAAATGTTAAAGAGCAAGATAAAAATGATACATGGACATTTGGTAGGTTAGGCCTATGATATGATGACATGTGGCATGAGAAATGAGTGACATGTGGCTTAATTAATTAAATGAAAAATGACATGAATACATGAGTGACAAGTGGCCTAGGAGACTAAATGACAACGGGACCAAGTTTTAGGTGATAATTGGAGGTATAAGAGAATAAGACCCATGTCATAGTTTTCCACTTGAAAAGTGTCCCACCTCTCCACCACACATTTGTACCCCACGAATTTCAGTCTTCAAAGACCATCTTTCTTTATGTTTTTGGTCTTATGTTTTCTCCTTTATTCCCTCACCAACGAATTCCTCACATAACCCCCTCAAAACCTTTAGTTTTGTCAACTTTAGTAGCCTACACCTTATGATTGAAAATCATTTATATTCCATCTTACTCTTGGAGTATATTTGAATACTTGAGAGGTTTTCTTAGCTTGGAAATTGAGGAGACTTTGGTGGAACAAGTAAGTGATTGATTTCCCTATGCTATCACTTGTTAGCATTGTTAGTAGTGTGCCCTAGGCCAATGAACATATGTGACTTTTGTATTGACATTCTGACTTATTAATAGTATATTACGAGTATTCTTTTATATATGCATGTATATTGTTTTTGTATTGTGATTTACATTCCATGAATAGTATTAGGCTTATGTCATCAAGTATGTGACTTAATAGTAAAACCATAAGCATTATAATACTATTCTAAAATGTCCCTGGTCGATCATTATTGGTGGAACAATAATGAATTAAGGCTAGTATGTGTTTTGATTGATGATTACATTTTACTGATAATAGATATGAGTTATCAAATCAGATACATAGATATATGTTAGAGAACATATATTGAACCGACCCATAGAGAGAACACTACATGGTTTCATATCATTAGTGATTCTCAATATGGTTTGACTTTAGTCCTTTGACCTGAAGTCAT
>JAOQMS010012936.1:0-16439 GCA_027563885.1 Erythroxylum longipes
AGTTTTATGATGTCTTAAAGGGGAAGAATTAGTGTGATAAGTTAGAGATGAAATGAAGTGATAAAGGGAGTTGAATGTATGTTAAATTATTGAAGAATGTATTGACATGGTTGATGTTATGTTTATGTGATTATGATCAACAATTGAGCATGAATATGTTTAAGTATGAATGATGTTTTGTTGGTTATGATCAATGGTCTTGTATGATGTGTTTTTGTGGATATTTTGAATTGGATTGGAGGTGAAAATGATGAGGAAATTGAAGTAGGAATGATAGGATATTCATGATAGGTGTTAGATGTGATTAAAGGGTTAGAAATCTAGAATTTGACCCGCAAATGTCCGTTGGGCGGACTTTATGTCCGCTAGGCGGACCTTCTTGGGTTTGTTTGTGTCCCATCTCAGTTCACGTCCGTTTGAAGGGACGTATGTCCGCTAAGTAGACCTTCTCGGGATAGTTTTATAAATGTGCAAATTTTGACCCTCTAAAGGGTAAAATCTCTCTTCGGGGTCTTCACGGAAGTTGTAGAATTTGAAGTTCTTTTCGAAACCATCCTTGAATGACCCTGATCTGACATCCATAGTGAAGGTTATGCTTTTTGTCCCAAATCATGTAAATTTTATAAGTTGTGGGATTATCATTGCTTATCTAT
The DNA here is from genome assembly GCA_027563885.1 of Erythroxylum longipes. Taxonomy (NCBI): domain Eukaryota; kingdom Viridiplantae; phylum Streptophyta; class Magnoliopsida; order Malpighiales; family Erythroxylaceae; genus Erythroxylum; species Erythroxylum longipes. Next base: position 654 of record JAOQMS010012936.1, read on the forward strand.
GGTACATTTAGGCTTTAATGGAGCTTGTAATGTACTTAGTTTGTTATGGAAATAAGAGATAAATTGAGTGATGTGTTTAGGGTGACGATTAAGGATATGAAAAGAAGAATGGATTGTCATATGTCAAGTGCTCAATTATGGAAATTGTGGGATGTTATAAGAATGAAGATGAACCTATGATGGCTAATGAGATTCTATTAAAATAACCCTACAGGGACACGTGGTCACGTCTTATGGCACTCAGGAGTTGGACTCCACAAATGGGTTCATTTGGTATCAAAGCACGAGATAGACTCCGAAGACAGGGTCTAATAGACCAAGCATTAGGTGACAATTGGAAACATGTGAAGAAGACACATAGCATAGCTCTCTATTTGACAAGTGTCCCACCTCTCCACCACACATTTGTATCCCACAAATTTTTCACTAGAAAGATCATATTTCTTCATGTTTTTTGGTCTTATGTTTCCTCCTTCAATCCCTCACCACCGACTTCCTTACACAGCCTCCCAAAACCTTGAGTTTTGTCAACTTTAGTAGTCTACATCTTGTGATTGGAAATCCTTTGTATTCCATCTTACTCTTGGAGTATATTTGAATGCTTGAGAGGCTTAATAATTGAGGAGACTTTGGTTGATTAGTTAAGGGATGTTGGAATCCAACGGTAATCGTATCACGGGAACAACAGAAAAACAAAATTTTACGGATTCTGAGCATATTTCAATAATTGTATAAACTTTAATAAAAAATTAAACGATTTAGAAATCGTACCTTGTTCACTTTCGTGTTGAAAAATCTTTTAAACTTTTCCCGATTAATCAATCATTAGTTGTTCAAGCATCCAACCTCTGATGGTATCCCCGGAGCAATTCCTAAATTGCTTTGAGAGGAAAAAGACAAAATGTGTTAGCTTTTAAAAGCTTTTCCCATTTAAATAGAAAAAATCATAAGAGTCTTTTATTAAAATGAAATCTCTTTAATTATAATTAAAATCAAATTCTAATTCTAATTATTTAATTTTAATAAAATCAAATATCTCATATTTGATCCCCAAAGTTTCTCAAACTTTATAATTAAGTCGAACTTAATTAAATTGATTTTTCTTTCACAAATTGCTATTTTATGTGTGACCCATTAGGTTCCTAATAAATTGGCAATGATTATAAACTATAATTCTAATTCACAATTAGAATTAGATAAATGAAAACTTCTTTTAATTTATCTTTAATTCTCTAATTAGACAATTCATAATCATAAATTATGATTGACGTCTAGCAACATGTCACGATTATCCAAATATTAGGAATGTCAAAGTGATTGACTTAACCTGTCCATGTATGGCTATGAAGTATAATTTAATCCTTTTGTCATTCAATATTCTAATTGGACAGAGTATGGATACAATGTCTACTCATATCATCCAATCATGCTCATTCTTGCTAATTAGTAATTGATGGATAATTGAAATTTGAAAACACCTTTTTCAAATGTCAATTCACTCTGGCCAGAGAATTCCATAAATCATTACTAATCAAGAACAGTAGAATATTCTCTCTAATTACTTTAGAGTGACAAATCCTATATTGACTTACTCAACTATATAGATATGGTTCATACTGTATCCAATTACTATCGATTGAATTATCCTAGGACGATTCATAAATAGCATCAAAGCACAGTAATTCCCACACTAGATACCTTGGTAATATCAAGTCTGAGGATCAATTATACAACCATCATTATCAGATAATCCACAGACACACAAGTAATGTTCCATTTGGGAATCTCATAATCAGGTCAGTTTAGTGAACTTATTCTCTAATAAGCACCCACATGTTTGTTTAAGTGTCTCCACACTTTAATATATGAGATCAATTACTTTCTTCATAAGATACAAACATATGCTAGTCTAACCATTTCATCAATACCCTGTCTTGATGAAATTGCAACTTGGAACATTTAGGAATAATACATAAGTGTAAATTGAATCTCATAATCATGATCTAATCATAATTTCAATTATATAGTAATTATTCCAAGGATTTTATCTTTAGTATTAAAACATAAAATATAATTAATACAAAATGATAAAGAATGCATTTATTAATAATTGTCACTAAACTACAACCAAAACGATTGGCTGTAGGGAATAAACCAACAAGTGATTGACTGCCTTGAGATGAATTGTATGTAAGGTTGATGATGAAGTATGTTGGAATAGGTTAGATGGAATATTTTCACTGAACATATGTCTGTATTTCAACCATATCTTGATATTTAGGTATCAAAATGGGATTATTTTTAATTTACATTAAAATAGAGACATATGGCTACAATTTTCATGAAGGAATCGAATTCAAATTCTGTCTTTAACGGTCTCTAAATTAGGCTTAAAGCTAAAAACCGTGTGCTGTCGTAGTATGAGAACATTATGTAGTATTTTGGATATAACTTACAGAATACTAAACCAAACTACATGAATTTAGTGTTATTAGAAACTTAAGACATATAGAAACATTTTTTTAGGAGAATGTATTGCCTAAATACCTCATTTTCTATGTCAAAAGGGCCATGAAAAGCTAAACCGAAAATCTGTCTTGAGAAAAATCTGGAAAATTAGAGCTGTAGGTTGAAATTTTGGTTTCAATTTCATCTTCCTCTTTTGACCTATTTTACATATATTTAGGGCATGAATTTGAATACACTTAAATAATTAAAGTTTTAGATATAATTCTCAGCTCGACCTCTGTGAAAGTGTCTTGATAAAATAGTAACTAGATCTTGAGTTTTGTTTGTTTTCCTAATACTGCATATGATAGACTCCTGTGCAGAAACCTTATATTATTTCCTAATGTTTGGGGACTTCAAAGCTCGAATTGGTCAAATTATAAAACATGAAAAATGATTATTGATCTCTTATTAATTCCTCTATAAAATATTTTGTCCAGAAGATGTCTTGATAAATATATGTAGTTAATTGAAATCATAACCTAAAGAATGGACTGTTTTGATGAGTTCAAATCTGGAAATTTTGATTTGTTTAAGGAATAAATAAGTTCTTTTGGTAAAAGCATGATCTTAAGAACATGATAAATGTGTATAAGGTATGTATGAATGAGAATTGAAGAACATAGGGTATTTATGAATGAGAATTGGGTGAATGTATGAGTATATGTTGCTGGAAGAATTTTGGTGAATGTATAGATCTAGCTTGCTAAATTTTCAAATGTAAAATACCAATTGTGTGTGTATTATAAGGAGCTTTTTGATCATGAAAAATGTTCAAGGATAAGTCTAAAATCTGATTTGATAATGATATAAAGATGTTATAATGAATGTAATGTTATTCAAAGTATGTAAGTGATGAATAGGGAATGACTGAATGAGAACTAGGAAATTGTGTGAGTGTATAATCCTAGGAAAAAGAGTGATAAATGTGTGATAAATTGAAAGTGATTAAGTGTATTAAGGCATAAACCCAATTACAAACTAGATGATGCACAAACCCTAATGAATGTAGAAGTATGATTTGTGAATGAGATTTCATACCCGGAATAATCAATAGAGCATGCATTAAACATGATACATATATATATGTAACTTTGAGCATTCATTTGATTGATCAATTAGTAATATGTACATGTGTTTATTGTTTGATTTAGAGGCACACGTCAACCGACACCATCCAGACATTGCTAACACGTTGAGGCAATAACTATCTAGAGTGTACTGTGAGTTAACCTAGTTGTGTAAACTCAAATATTTATGTTTCTATTGGAATTGTATGTATAGTGGATAATCTAGATGTGAGTTTTCGATTGGTAATGTGTTCTGTTCAAATTGTGTTTATTAAACTTAATTCCTTTATATTGAATTGATATTCATATAATTGTGATATTACTAATTCCAAACAATTGATTATCTGAGGAGTTCGATATTCGGGACTATATTGGGAGTTTTTTGTGATTTGAATGTGAATAAGGAAATTGAATGCTCAACTATTTCTTGAATGCCAGACTTAGATCTGATGAACTATGAAAATTGAATGTGCTTATTGACTGAAAGTGATTGATGATATATTATGTGAACTATGATGCATGTTCACATAAAGGAGTTGTGATCAGAGTAGCTAACGTAAAAAGAGTTTTAAGCTCAGTTATGAGCATCAGAGCCTTAGGCTCAACGATTAATGAGCCCGGTATCCACAACGGATACAAGACAGTACTAGAAAGAGCCCGGTATCTATAACAGATACGGGACAGTGAAATAGGCACTTGGTCATAGTAAAGTTAAAATGGAATGAGTCTCATTTGCTTTTGCATTTGTATCATTAAATGTGTTCATGATATTGATTGCAAATGAATGTTGAACTATGTTATGTTGATATTGAGAAATGCTTATGACTTTGATGGTGATATGAAGAATTGTAATAAATGAGTGTTATCTTCTGAAATGATTACATGAGATTCTTGCATTCAGAATGTACCTCTGGAATGAATTAAAAAGTGATTCTATTTTTAAATGCTTATTTTTTTATATGCAAATTGTAGAATATAAGATACAGCTCTGAATGAAGTGTTACTTTGATTGAGCTGAATGCTACTCATTGATATATATGTGTTCTGCTTTGAGTGAACAAATGAATGATTGAATTATTCTGAGATAATTATATGAAATGCTTGTGTTCATAATGGACTTGCTGGAATATGATGTATATTGCGATCAGGTACTAAATTCTGAATGATGTGATATATGAGATTTGATTCTAAATGATGTGAGATACTAATTGAACTGTATTATATACTTGCGATATTTATGTCTGTTTTAAGTAAGCATATCGATGATGGTTCACTCACTGAGTTCGCAAAACTCATCAAAATTGCAACATTATTTTTCAGGTTAAGGAGAAATCTAGCTAGTCTAGTTGAAGTAACTTCTGCATTCGGATATGGGTCAGTGTCGAGATCAGTTGTACCTACAAATGTCTTAGTTATATTGTATCAAGGATTTTATCTCTCAACTGTTGTATAATGGACATATGAATTTTGGAAATGCAATGAAATTTGAGACTGTATATGTTTGTGAATAAAAATGGAACAATATGATTATTGGAATGTTTTATGTTATGTGCGATGAATTAAAAAGTAAAAAAAGAGAATTGATTTAACTGTCTTAACGTGCCATTTTCGTAGAGTATGTTCCCAAATATCCTTCGGTATGTTGGGTATATGCTCTATGGGAGTGGCATGTTACACCTTAGGTGAAATGTGTTGAAAAGTTTGAAAGAAAGTGGAATAGTATATATACATATATATATATATATGTGTGTGTGTGTGTGTGTGTGTGTGTGTGAGTGTGTGTGCAGTGAGAACAATTCGACCTTAAAAAGGAAAGTAATTGACAGTGTGATTCATCGAAGTTCAATTACAATTAAGGTGTAAAAAACCCAAAATCTTAAGGTCGTTTTCATGAAAAATCAAATGAAAAAAAGTTAGTGTGACCTATTTGGCCATATTATGATTTAAGCGGATGGGATGATGATTTAAGAAAAACATTTTAAGTAAATTTCAAAGTTAGATTCTGAAATAGAAACTAATGGAATAACTTAAGTTAGTTAAAACCGAATTAATAGTTGTAATGCTTTATTTCCTATAGTGGAAATAAATGACCAAACGACTTGTAAATTGTGTAGGTCAAGAAGAGATACTCAACGAGTGAGCATACTTAGCAATAAACAACAAAGCTATGAGGGTATCTTTAAACTAAATTTACAAAAGAAAAATGGTTTCTATTTTATCATGAAAAGTATGTTTATGAATAAGTTCATTGGTGTTGATACTTAAATTTGAAAGTTAATTTTTGTAAGATATATATATGCTTTGAGATGGCATTTAATTGGAATCGCATATGCACTGAATTGGCACGACAATGGAATTTGAACAAGAACTGAATTGGTATAGAAATGTGGTGTATCTGTGTATTAATTGTTGTTTAGCCTGTGGTATGTTGTTAGGTTCTCCTTATACATATGATTATACCGATCAAAGTACATCTTAATGTGTATGGCAGGGTCTAGGGGACATCTTTCACTAACAGTGGGTGGAGTCTTATTTGTCAGTATGTCTTGTAAGTCGCCCTTTGCACGTATGGAGTATATATTGTGTTAGTACTGTTACAGGTACTCGATGCAGAACCAGCTCCGTAACCACTGATTTATATGTAGTGTTAGCATCGTTATAGGTAAGCAATGCAGAACTAGCTCGATAACAATCGGTATATAGTTGTTAACCTACTGCGGGTTAGTGATGCAGAACTAACTCCGTTACTAGAGGCTAACCAAGCAAGGGTAAGCAGTGCAGAACTAGCCCCATGGCCTTACACTTAACGGTACCAAATGGCAAAGAAAATTTTAAAAGAGAAAGTTCATGAAACTATCGATTTCCATCTCTGTTTACGTTACAAGAAAATAGGAACTTGATTGTGTTTTACATGTGCATTGATTATATGAATTTGTTATGTCAAAACATTAATTATTGCTTGAAAAGAAAAGGAAATTATCTTTGTTCTTTATGAAGGTTAATGCTTGTATAAACGTTTTGAATGGAAACCATAACACTCACTGAGTTCATTTAACTCACCCTTTATTTTCTATTCTTTTTTTTTAATTTTAACCTCCCAAGTGCATGCCCAGGGATTTCAGTGGCCGGGACTCCACCATTTGAGTAGCTACCTTTATCATGTGTGGCTGTGTAGGCAGTTTGCTTATGCATTTGTTTTACATGTATTGCATAATCATGAACATGTTTTGAACATCTTTTGTGTAAAGATAGATTGTAAATGTTTTACTACATATAGTTCATCATCTTCGTAAATATGTCTTGATCTTGGTTTTGTTAAAATAAGGTTATTTATAAATGTTCTTATCTTAAACTAAAGGCATGAATGTGTTTGAACCTTTGATATTGTTTTTTAATGGACTTGTAGTTTAGAAGTAGCGGTGGTGCTTTGGTTAAGTGGATAGAAGTGTTTTGAATTGCTTTTCAGGGACTTAAAATTTTTGGTTTTATTACATAACAGTTGTTATGTTGTCAAAATTTTATAAAGGTTACTTTTAAAAGCTTCCACTGCTTATTCCTTTTTTTCTTTATATTGATTTAAAAATATTTTGAAGAAAATGGACAAGGCTTAGCTCCAGGGGAACTTTCTAGTTAGATTGGATATCGACTGGAGGGTTTTTGTGGGGTATCGGGTAGGTCACCTAGTTATTAGGAAAGGAGTCTGTCATGATTGATATTGATTCAAAAAATCTTTGGCTAGGGTGGAATTATACTTTGAGAATAATTTTCAAATGTCATTAATAGAATTAATTATTAATTGTGGAGAACTAATATGATTGGACTAAAAAAGAGTAGACATTAATTTCATGTTCTTTGTCTAATTGGCACATTGCATGATAAAATGATTGAATTATCAGAAATCAAGCATGGAAAGGTTAATTGAAGTCATTTTGACATTTCTAAATATTAGAGCAGTCATGAAGCATTATTAGATGCTAATCTTAATTTATAAATACAAATGATCCAATTAAAGAATTAAAGACGAATTAAAGGAGTCTAATTTATCTAATCTTAACATGGTTTAGTGTTATAATTTATATCCATTACCAATCTATTTACGAACCTAATGGGTCACTCACAAAGAAAGAGTTGAAGAGAGAAAAAAGTATTTTAATCAACTTGCACTTGATTGTAAAGTTTTAAAAACTTTAGGATTTAATATGAGTTATTTAAAGAATAAAGACAAATATAAGATATTGAACCTTATTTTAGCCTAACTAGAATTTAATTAGAATTAAGTGTAATTATAATCAAAGTTTAATTAAAGTAAGAATTGCGTTTCAATTAAATTACTAAAAGATCCAAACACTATTAAAAGTAGGCTTAAACTCTAAAGAAACTAGTACTTCTTTCCTGATCTTCTCTAAACTATTTATAGAGTTCTCTTAATAAGTGATGTGGATACTGTTAGAGGCTAGACACATATACAACAACAGTGGTTGTGATGAGCACGTCACATAATTGGTTTGAGAACAATGATAAAAGGTTCAAGCTTCACAATAAGGTACGAATTATAATCCAAGCTTTATTATGTTTTATTTGTTAATCATACTAGAGAATTCAAGTGATATTAATATTCAAAAATTTAAAATTTTCATATTTATTCTATTATGTGAGGGATTAGATCCCACTACTATTTCCTAACATTATTATCAAAGCTAACTTTAATTCTATAACTTGATTAATAATGTTTTGTTATTATTGATATAAATTTTGGAATTGAAATTACAAAATTTTTTCACATTGATTCCTAAAATCAAATTAGATCTTATCCTTAATCCTAAAATAAAATTAGATTTGAATAACAACATGAAAATTTCATATTGAGCACTCAAAAAATCTTAAATTGTTAAATCTAAAAATTTTAGAATATTGTCTCCTCAGTTCCTATGGTTTTTGGAAAGCTTAAATCTACATCCCTTAGCTTTTGGCTTTTTTTTTTTTTTCTGAAAAATCAATAACATATCCCCAAGATTGAAGTTTCTTTAACTTGATTAAATGACAAAGCAATTAGGTTTTGGAAACTTGTAACCATTGAATTAATATAGGTTTTGGAAAATTAGACCTAAACTTGTTTGGGTCTTAGTAAGCAAATCCCCTCTTTGTTGTTATTCATAAAAAACAATACTTCTATGAGCAAAAGTTAAGATCTTAGGCCATTAGATTCTTTTGTCTAGTTTATGATAACCTATTTTTGTTGTGATTGTGGCTACTGGTGGTAAAGGGATATAGCATAAGTTGTTATTAGTGATATGAGTGTAGTGATGTGAGCTTTTGTGCAATTGGCCCAGTATAAGAAGACATGCTCGAATGACAGAGAAAAAGGCCCATTTGGATCGGTAATTATGTGATGGGATGAACTTTCTAAATACACTAGTTATAACAGAATATTACTATTTTAAATATTACTATTATTGTTAGTTATATTATTGTTGTTGGTATATGAGAATTGTGTTGGCAATACTATTTGTTTGAGCTCATAATCAATTAGAAATTCAATAAAAAATTGTTCTTTTTCCTCTAAATTCTTGCTTTCATCTCTCTTTTTCTCTCTTTGTCATTCTTCTCTATTTTTCCTAATTGTACAAGCATGTATAATTGGTGCTTTCATTGAGTCCTTTATGCCTTTGATAGTTATGCATTAGTCTATGTTTTTTTAAGTATTTGGCATGTGTTTCTTGCATAATAGTTTATTATTGTTGTATTTTAGGATTCATTTTATATGTTTTCGTTTAGTTTGATCTTCATTGTTGTTCTCTTATCTTTGATGTTAATTTAGGGTAAGAATTGATTATTTTTTATGTAAGAATGAAGATTGAGCAACTTGGAGATTGAGCTAGAGACCAAAGAGGAGAAGAAAAGAAGAAGGATTCTGATGCAAGATCCCACAATCGTGGAATCATGCCAATTCCCACAATTATGGGATATTTTATCTGAGAGACTACACGGGGTTCAATTAAAATTTAGGGTTTCTCGACTATAAAACATATTAAACCTCCATCGATGAAAGAGGACGTGACACCTATGTAGAAAAAAGCCTTCTTAAGTGAAAAATACAAGTTTTGAGTCTTGAGGAAGGTGGAGATTCAAGGATTATCAACAACAATTAGGAAAATAGCACATCAACATTAAAAATTCCAGATTATAGCAAAGAAAAGGAGTTTTCTTATTCAATTTTCTGTTGTTTTTATCACTTATAATCTTTGTAAGATGGAATATTTGAGTGTTGGTGATGTTATGGAGACCATGAGTGGCTGATTTGTTTTTAGGGATTACTTCTGAAGTATTTTGTTAAACTCCTATTTTATTGAATTGAATGAAAGTTGTCATTGATGATTGTTGATTATATTCATATACTTTACAATAAATTGAGAGATTGAGATGGGTTATTTGTGTAGGATTGTATAAAGAGAGTTGGAAAAATATAGACTTACAATCATCACGTTAATTGATTAGTTAGAAGAGAGATCTTGGCTAATTTAATTGATCACCCATAGGATAACTTAATAACTAGTTAAATTGGTGGAGTTATTTGGTAAGTTGAGCAATCACTTAATTGACTTCATTTAATTTGATTAGGGAAGATTAATTACACATTGAAAGAGGGTAGTTAATATAATTGGACATCCTAGGTGAGACACATTTCGATTAACAAAATAAGAGGGAGATACGATAGGGAGAAAGTGATCTTTAGTCATTAAAACCTTGAATTCCAATTTTCTGCATTTTGGTATTGTCTATTATTCATTATTTGTTTTTCAATTTTAATTTAATTTTCCAGATTATTTTCATCAAACAATTTCGTTTCTTAAACAAGGTTTGATCTGAATTAAGTGGTGTCTGGGTATCAATCCCTATGGGATCGATATTCTCTTTCTAACTACAAGTCATAATCCGTATACTTGTAGTTTTTGAGCATAAAAGGAGTAGATTGTTTTGCAAAATTCACTCAACAGCCTCCTACCATGATTATTCTTTAGTATACACTATATTCAGTCTCTCTGAGTTGGTTTTAGCCTAATTTCATGATTTTTGAATCTCCCAAGATACCGTTACTACCAAACTTGATACCTTCATCTCTAATCACCAAACTCCTATTAAAGATCTCCAATCGAAAATGGCTTGCTAGAAACTAGAACCACTATAGCACCTTTAACCTCTTTTGTTAATGCCTTTGATCGCCCTTATCGGCTCTTCTTTGACCTAACTCAATCTACCACCTCCTCCACCATCCTTTTGAACAAAGACTTTAAAGTTTCATCTTACAACCTTTGATGGCAGTAACTCTCTGGCTTAGCTAAGCGGAGGAATACTTTGCCTTCTATAATATTCCCTCTAACTAGCATGTCTATATGGAAACATTGACTATGATTGGCCAAGACCTTTCTTGATATTAGCTATCCTATTATGAATCATTCACCCGTGCTTTGGAATTATGATTCGGTCCCTCTATTTACTTTAACCCTTAGGTAGTCCTCTTCAATCTTCATAAAACTCACATAATACCAGATGGACTTTGAGAATCTCTTAAACAAAGCATCTAGTCTATCTGAGGACTACCTCCTTAATTATTTTTATTTTGGGACTCTCATTGGAGATTTAGCATTAACTTATTCTCTTTTGACCTACTTAACTATACTTTAGCTCTAACTAAACTTATTAACACTAAGCCCTTGATAGTTGCTTAACTAAAATCTGATGGCTGTCTCCCCCATCTATATTTCCTTCCTTAGCTAAGCAATAAGCTTTTACATCTTTCCTAATGATTAAAGGCCTTACCCTAGCCGAAATGTATGCTCGACGAGCAGAGGGACTTTGTTTAATTGTGACGATTAGTATAAACTTGGTCATAAATGTCGCTCGATTCCTTTTCTTCTCTAGGTGGATGATGACACTCCTACAGTAGAGGAAACATCACTAGGGGACTTCCAATCATTTTCAATAAACTTGGCCACTCTTCCCTTTCCTCCCTCACCACAAATCTTTGAAAGGACCCAAATGACTTCCAGGTTTCTCTATAAGCTCTTTATGGTGAATCTTCAATTTACTTTTCAAAATTACTTAGTGACATTATAGGCCATTAATTCTCAGTCTTGATCGACTGTGGCAGTTTTCACAATCTTATTCAACCATAAATTGCCCAATACTTGAATTTATGCATTAAACTAGCACCCCTTTCAAAGTGCAAGTTAGTAACGATGAATTATTACACTATATTGGCAAAATTTATAGGTTGCAGATGGATCGACAGGGTCATCGTTCCATTATAAATATATATGTTTTGGACGTTTTGGGTGTGGATATTATTTTTAGAGTCTAGTGATTAGCATAATTGGGTCTAATCTTAGTTGATTTCAGGGACCTTTCTCTCACTTTTAAGCACAGTGGGTCTCTTATTACATTGTTAGGCTAACAATAAATATAACCTACCTCACAATCTTTTTCTTAGGTTTGAGAATTAGCCCATGTGGATTGAATAGTAACGACTTAATTACTATCCCTAGCTCCTATTGTTACCTCTAAGAACTCTGTTGTTTACCTACAAACTCTCCCACTTATGATCCATACCCTTTTACTATAATACCAACACCTAATTGAAGCCGCAACATCACTTCCCTCTCCCTATGGGAATGATCATCATATCCATTTTTTTTCCTAGTTCCCCTCCAATTAACATTAAGCCTTATTGGAACCCACACTGTCAGGAAAAGGATATATAGCTTTTAATCACTAACATGCTCAAAAAGGGTATTATTCAACCTAGTAACAATCCATTTTCTTCACTAGTGTTATTGATCCATAAGAAAGATGGCACCTAACACTTCATTGTTGACTATTGTGCTCTTAATGTTGTAGTTATAAAGGATACGTTTTAGATTATGATGGTAGACGAGCTTTTAGATGAACTCCGTAGGGTTCAGTCTTCTTAAAAATTAATCGTCATACTGGTTACCATCAAATTTGGATAGTCAAGGAAGACATTCTAAAGATTTCATTTCACACCATTATTGGTCCTTATAAATTTTGAGCTACGCCATTTGGAGTCTCCAATGTACCCTCTACATTCTAAGGCACAATGAATGATATTTGTAGAGGCTTTGTCCTAGTTTTTTTAATAATATCCTCTTTCAGGGGCGGAGCTACAGAGTGACAAGCCCCCGCTCCAGCCCCGGCTTACAGAGACGTGCGTGTGTGTGAAGCGAAGGAAGACTCTGGAGAGTTGAAAGTCGAAGAAAGAAGGAAAACAAAAGCAATCTGTTGAGTTAACCAAAACGCATAGCATAAGGAGGTTGAGTGGAGCACGTGAGCCAACATGGAAGACATACATAATAAAAGGGCAAAAACGCAGAACTTCATTCAAGTGAAAGGAATGGTCTGCTAGCTTGAAATAAAAGACACACGTGAGATGCATAAGCCAAAATAACAAAAGGGACATAGGCATAAAATGCACAGCAGAAGCTATATTGAAGGTCATGTAAGGAAAGCATGCATTAACTCAGTCAAAATACATATTCGACGGCAGTTATCCTCAACTCTTATAAATAGGACAAGTCCAAAGCATCAATAACACAATACATTTACAAGTCTGCAAAAAGGTTTACATTTTTGTGATTCAAGTGAGGAAAAACAGAGAGTGCTAGAGTACATACTGTGGGTACTAGAGAGTTTTGAAAAACTCTTGCAGGTGTTCTGTAAACACCCAATCTCTTGAATTTCTTCTTCCTTGATACTAGTAAAATCTGACATGTGAGTTTGACCCTTGGACGTAGATAGCTGTGTGTTATCGAACCAAGTAAATTCTGAGTGTCTTTATTTTCTTGCAAGTTCAGTTCTGCAACAATCATATCCAAGATTTAATCATCATCAGTTCAGAAACAATATCAAGTTTCTGACAATCACCAAACGGTTGACGTTGGTTTTAACAAAATTTAGCAAAGATTTTGGTTACTTTTGGAAGAGATAAAGCTTTTTCACTGGTGTATTGTTTAATTGAATTGACATTGATCATTCTAGTTGTGACAGCATCTGTCGAAAGAGTGTTTTCTGCAATGAAACATATAAAAAATGATTTGCGAAATAGGATGGGAGACGAATGGATGAATGACATAATGGTGGTATACAATGAGATAGAAATCTTCAAAAAATTGATAATGAGACTATTTTACAGCGGTTTCAAGCCATGGTGACTCGCTGAAAAAAATTATCATCCATTAGCTCTAATGTCTCTAAAAATGTGTAAAGACATTGTAATTTGAATATTTTAGTTAACTTCATTTATGAATGTGCTTTGTGAAATTGTTTTTTGAATTAATTTTGAATTTGCTGGAAGTCTTCGCCGCCAGTCCATCATTGTCCAACCAGCCCCAGCTCCAGGACATTCCTGGCTCCGCCACTGTCCTCTTTATAGCCCTTTCTTAGATGAGCATATTTTCCAATGTACAGTAAGTGCTACATCTGCTGGACAAACACAAGTTCTTTGCTAAATTGTCTAATTGTTCATTTGCATAGTGTTTTATAATTGGGCCATGTGATAAGTGGGGATGGTGTCCAAGTAGAAAAAAGTAAAATTAATGTTATTCTATCATGACCTCGTTAGTTATCACTCAAAGCCTTGTGGGGATTCTTTGGGATAACAGATTATCATTAGAAATTTGTATCCAAATATGATGCTATAGCTACTCCTTTAATCGACCTATTAAAAGTGGATGCTTCCAGTGGTCCAAAGAAGAAGAGGACGCTTTCACCACTCTTAAGACTGCCTTAACTTTAACTCCTATACTAGTTGTTCAAAACTTCACAAAACCTTTTGTTATTAATATTGCTGCTTCCAATGCATCAATCAAAGCAATCCTTACCCAATCAGGACATCCTATAGCTTACTTTAGAAAAATTTAATCCTCATATGCATCATGCCTCCACTTATGTTCGGGAAATGTACGCAATCGCCAAAGCTATGAAGAAATGGTGACAATATGTATTAGGGTGACCATTCATCATCTATACTGAAGAGTTTAAGGAGAATTATGGAGTAGACCATCCAAAACCCCAAAGCAAAAGAAATGGTTAGCGAAATTATTGAGATTTCAATTTACAATTCGGCATAAACTGGGTCTCCAAAATAAGGTCGTGTCATACTTTACTGTTTTAGTCTGAATGCCTCTCATAGAGAGTGTGTTTTCCATTAAAAAGAAGCTAATTTGTTGAATACATGCCATGAATTAAGCTAACTATGCTATTTCAGGTAATACAACTATTCCAAGCCTATAATTAAGCTAGCTATTTACAGAAAGAATATTGATAAGGATGATAACCAATATTATAGCCATATATAATTAATCTATTGACATCCCCCCTCAAATTGATGCAGGTCGATCAAGAAGAATCAATTTTCCCACAAGAAAGGAGTGGCGTTGATGAGACAAGGCTTTAGTGAACACATCAGCAATTTGTAAATCAGAGGAAAGGTGTGGAAGAGAAAGAACTTGCTGATCCACAGCCTCACGAATGGAATGACAGTCCACTTCGATATGTTTGGTACGCTCGTGGTTTATGGGATTAGTAGCAATTTGAGTGGCACTAGTGTTGTCCGCATGAAAAGGCGTTGGACCATGTTGAGGAAACCAAGTTCAGCTAAGAGTCTACGAAGCCAAGCAATTTCAAAACTAGCAGCAGATATAGCACGATATTTTGACTCAGTGGAGGACTTGGAGACTCGATCTTGTTTCTTACTTTTCCAAGAGATCAAGGAAGAGCCTAAGAACATACACCAGTCTATGACAAAACTGTGGGTATTTGGAAAACCTGTTGGATCGGAAAAAGAAAGCATGCTATATTTGGAGAAACGGTAGATTTCAAAACTTTTGAGAAATCATTTTTCCAGCAGAAGCAACAATTCCAAATCATCATGCCAATCCATACATGATATGGTATAAGGTTAATAAAACATAAACAAGATGAAGAGTATTACCGACTCCTTTGCTACAGCTTTAAATCCTCGCAGCCCATTTGGTAAACAAAATGTATGGCATATATAAAAACAAAATTTTGTCACTTTGAAAAACAAAATTCCAGTACTAGATTTTTAGAAAATTGAATCTTTGTTATGACAAAAAATTCCAGCACTAGTTTTCATTAAAACTGAAACTCATTTCATGAAAATAAAAAACCA
>JAOQMS010012987.1:0-16435 GCA_027563885.1 Erythroxylum longipes
TTTGCCTTCATTCACGCTACTTTTCTGCCACTAAAAACAAGTCCATCATACCTCTCTCAAAAGTCCACTTCACCCTTAGTTTTCAAGCTATATTCCGAAAATGCCCTCATTTTCTTCTCATGCCAATAAGCTTCGGATTACCATGGCTAAGTTAATGAAAAATCTGTCATGGGGCCGATAGTAGTAATCAATAGAGAGTATCAATTTGCATGTGGTACCATATGTCACATAGTATATTGGCTAACATTGCAATAATGTTAGCCAATATAGTACCTTATCTTATAGTGTGGACCTATGAGACAAGGTACTATATCTCATAGGTCCATACTTCCTATAATAATATGTGGATGACATATCTACTATAATAGGAAGTAATGGCTATAGAAGTGTAACTTACCAAAATATAGACTAAGGTCTCTATACTTTGGGGCCATCTATATGTGTTGGTAATGTTAAGCCTATTGGACATGAGTAATATTATGACATATCATGGGTGCATGTAATTGCATACCACACATCAAGGTACCTTAAACATATATACCAGATAACTATGATATTTGTATCATACATCTCTCATATCACTTTATATCAATAGACATCCACATAAAGAGTGTTTGGCAATAGTATCATACATGTACTCCCCAATACAAGTCATTGTAGTAATACCATAAAGGACATGGTATATTATTGGGTAGCAGGTATAAATAAAAATAGACCACACTGGTATCATACATGTACTACCCATTGCAAGTAACATACTAATATGTGGGTATACATTTGCAACCAATTTTCATATGATAGAGAACATTAAGGGTTCTCTTGGCATATGTCTTATTATACATAGTCATGATACTAATCCATGCCACCACATATTCACATTACCTTATAATACTTACATTATTATACCATCAGCTACAAGTTAATTAGATATGATAAATAAATATGAGCCCGACTTGGTCTGGTTAGAAATAAATGGATTTGACTAGTTTGAACAAATATGGATAATATAAAACAACCTGTCTTAACCAATCAGGTGTCCATTCATTGTTACATATATAAAATTGTACTATACATGCATGGTATACTTGTATGGATGTACATGTATGTAGGGTAAATGCACCAATACAGTCTATATGATATCCTTAGTTGTATAATTTTATATAGGACACATGACCTGTATTACCATTTAATGTCATATGCTCAAAGGTATATGAGTACATGCCACACAAAACTTTTGTATGCTATACATTATATGAGTATATGGGTTATAGTAACTGTGGTTGGTTACAATATAACCATTAGAATGGTATAGCATACCCCATTAGTACTAATACCACACTTAAGTTACATGTGATACATAGCTAGTTGTAAAACTATATGTATGTAATTTATTACTATGTTATGTATAGTGTAATGTCATTATGACATTTTCCTTATAATAAGACTATGGTTTACATTAAATATCTTATGTTATAACACGATCCACTTATCATTAGAAGGTATGTGGACTGTGTTAATAATATATGAGTTAGTGGGTATAATGTCATAACCTGATCAATACTATGCCCTGTTACTATAGTATAAATTAAATGGGCTATGTAAGATGCTAATATAGTATACAACCATACACTTACAATGGACATTACCATAGCATAGAAGGTTGATTGCAATAACATACCATGGGGTATCATCTGATGTGTCATCACCATATCCATAGATATGATTACACCTTTGTTGGTTACAACCCTGTATAGGAATTGATATAACAAACCACTATTGTAACATATATTCGATTACTAGACTATTCAAAGGCACGGAACTTATTACGTACCCTATACAGGTATCAGTCCATATGTTTTATGTGAGAGGTAAGTAACCATGTAACATCACTATTATATGCATACCATGATATCCCATATATGTTAGTGTACATTATAAATTCCCACATATCAGACAATATGACCAGAATTAATAAAACTAAATGTATAATCAAATACACTTATAGGATGCATCAATGGATGATATTTGTACCAGTGTACATATGGTGACATTTATGCATAGTAGGGTATCATGTGTTTATATGTGTTCATTAAAATGTTATTGTGCATTAAAAATTATATCTGAGTGCATGGATACCTTAAAATTGGATGATACTAGGTATACCACAATAACTAGAATAACAGATATACCAACCCTACTGGTTGAGTGCATTAAGGATATGCATCAGATATACCCTATTATATAACTTATCATGATGTACATGGTATGTTGGAGTAAAGGTGGCATAATAGTTTACCATATCAGACTAGGTTGTGTATATACTGGTTATAGGTTACATAACCTATACATGGTAATTAATACAATAAGGTACTACCTACAGGAATGGTGTACATATAACCCTATGTATTGATACACAATTACCTTTCAATATATACCATAACATGCATATATGGGATAATGCATGTTATAGTGAATTTATACTCACTTGCCAACATATCCTCCATTAATTGTGCTCTTATTGTGGTATAATCATATGTTAGGGTGGCTGTGATATCACTTAGCATATGAACCAAGTTACATATATTATGTATACATGTACGTACTCCAATTCTATGGGTACCACATTATAAGGGTTGCACCTCAGTAGTACCCACATGACTACTATCATGGGGGTATGTACATTTAAGCCCTGTCTAAATGTACAGCGGGTAGATAACATTTTCACTCCACTAGCAATCTATATAATAGTTATTGTGACATTACTATAATGTATGTATGTATATGGGTAGATATCTTCATTATGATCATATCACAAAATGCTTATATGTGGCTATAGAAAACTGCAAGATCAACATTATATACTATTACCTTATATTGTTGACAAGTCAAACACCAAATAAGGGAACCAAACAAAAGAAATTCAAACAAACAAATGACATCAAACCAAACAATGTGTAATGCATACCCTTGTGCCTGATACTCCTTCATTGGGTTGGAAAACATGATGGGTAAGATGTTTTATAATATATTTTGTTACCACTGCAGGATCATATACATTTAGTAACCCTATAATTGCATATTGTTGATCATACTACTATTAAATTAACTATCATTTGGTTGATTTCAATTCATGATAGTTTAAGAGAGAACTCTTGCTTGGTATCATGACATCTACAATAACGTTATGTACCATCTCTTGATGTAAGCCTTGTGGCAAGAATATAGTTATCAGGATACCATGCCACTAAATGTCAAGTTCACCATGTTGGAGGGTATGTTATCTGTTTGTTTCATTGGCAATTCATGTTTTACTAAGCTTGGTTTTCAATTCATGTTGTACCATGACAGTGATGGAGAATGAAAGCCTAGTGGTGGATGAAGTTAAATATATAGGTTATTTTGACATCCATCATCTTGCTCGACATAACCATGAAATCCATTTTGTACCCACTCATATTCAATGTCAGTCATGTTTGATAACACTATAATTCTAACAGTGTATCTATTGAGATGCATGACGTGGGTAATTAATGGAATTATAATGATAAATACAATTTAATGAATATAGGATACATTGTTTGGTTTGTAATAATAGTGTACACCTACAAATAAATGAAATAGGACTTACCATGTATGAATTGGGTGATTGAACATTGAAATTTAATAGTTATGTGACATATAACCAATGCCCATTTATGGTTATATTGATGTGGTGAGCTAGTTGATCTATGCAAACCATTTCATAGGTTTGCTAATATGGGCTTGTCATATTAGTCATGCCTGTTATGGTACATGACATAAACTTAGTATGTTATGATATACCATACAATGAGTATGAAGTCCTATTTCATTTATGTTAATGGTCTTCTTCTTACGCGTGACATTAGTGTATGGTATTGCAAATATCTGTTAAGCAACTCTATGTGACATATCATGTGTTGGCTAATAAATACTGTTGCTTAGTATTTATTAGCCAAATCTATTCACTTGAGAGACAGTGATAGCATTCACTATCTCTCAAGTGAATAGATTTGGCTAAAACATTAGTGATATTGTTAACACATGAGGGCACTTTATTACATGGCAAAGAAGGTTGACTTGAAAGATGAAAGATTTGGCCAATGGTAACCATCTCCATCACTGATCCACTAAGATTATGGGCTATCATCATGTTTATGCTATGCTATAAACATTTAAGATTCTAGTTTGGTAATAGGCGATAACATCAAAACATTGATAGGTAAAGAGGTAGTACAACCTTATGAGTTAAAAGTAATGGTAACTACATTACTATTACATGTGGTGATTGTCTATGTTTGGTAAGGTGTCGTTATGCCTCCAAATTAAACCCTAAACGCTAACACATTAGTATGGGCAAGTAGAGTATCGTTCCCATAGAGAGCTATAAAATATGCAACTAACTCACATCAAGCAAGCAATGTGATTATTCAACTCTCAATTAAAATGCAAAAAACTACTAAATTCAAGAAAGAAAAGGCACGAGCGCAAAATTAGACACTAAACTAATAATTAAATAAGCACACACTTAAGACTACTATTAAGAAGACCTAAACACACACCAATTAACTAAAAAGAACTAATATGCAAAGCACACACTAATAATCAAAACTAACAAAAGCCAAAAAAGGGGTGAGAAGAGATTTAAAACTAGCATGTAATCTAACAATCAAGCAAAAGCATTAAGAGCATAATTATGGCTTAAGGATCTTAATCAATCAACCAAAACTAGCATGCATTGAACAAGATTAAAGTTTAAGTTCCTAACTTATTAAGATCCAAACTAGCATGCACCTTAACAAGTTATTGCTACTCAGTCAATTAATTATAGGACATGCATATAATCAACCAATTTTAGCAATCAAATCAAGCAAGATCAATCAAATTCTAGACTTTAATTAATCAAACATGCTTCGGCATTCAAGAGCAGGAACATAAATACATTAACAACTTACAAAACATAAGATTATGAAGTTCAAACTCTCATGGAATTAAAAGTTCAAAGTTTACTTACTTTTACAATTGACACAGGATTATTAGCCTTGCATGTCTTGAAAATAAAACCCTAATAATTGTTATGTAAAGAAGAAAAGATCAAGAGAATAAAGAACTACTATTAAAGTGAATAGTGCCAAGTGAACAGTAGCGAACAGTACCTGGGAATAGCAAAAAAAATTCGTGTCTTTTAAATAATGAGATTCTAGGTCCTATTTATATTGGTCATGAGAGAGGAAGTCTAGTCCTTGTAGAATACTAACTAAGGAGGAGTAATCCATAAAGGATTTGGACTTCTTGGAGAATAAGGAGAAGATGAATCCAAAAAGGATTTGAACTTCTTGGAGTAGATAAGATCAAATTGGTATGGAAGCTTTTAGATGCATCTTCCATGTGGCGGAGAAGCTTGTGTGGATGTCTAGGTGGATGCCAAGTAGGATGGAGGGTCCACACGTGCACATCTAGTCCAATAAATGCTTGCCACATCATCACATATGGATCGCAATCCAAACGCCTTATAAACCTGCTGCCGTGTTAGAAATTTTGTTGACGAAACTATTTGCATTGACAAATATCCATTTGCGCTTCCAAAAAAGAATCCTTGTGGAAATAGAATTCCTAGTCAAGGTAGGATTCATTTCTTCAATGATTGCTGCTGTTGAAATCTCATTTTTCCACAATTCGCCAAAATAGGAAATCCAAGATGAAGTAGGATTCCTAGTGTAAGTCGGAAACCAAATCCTAGTCAGATTAGGATTCTTGCAACTTTTATCCATTCTTACTTTTTTCGACCTCCTCGTTCCAGATATGAACTCCATTTGTGCTAAATAGGCTTCTTTTAGCTCATATTCTTCATTTCAAGTCCAAATGTACATGAAAAGCACACCACAAGATAAGTTAGACATTTTAGACACCAAATGAGAATAAAAACTATGTGTTAAGATACTAATCAGATAGGAAATATATGAGTGCATCTATGTTTTCATTACCTATGTACCAACCAATAGTGTGATCATGAAAGCAGGTATGGCAATGTAACACTACAGGTTATATGAGTGCCTTTGACCTAAGGGTCATATAGCAAACCATAAGTGGACTGTCTTATAAGTTCTGGCTAAATGCTAGTATACACGTGTATGAGTATAACCATAAAGCATTACCTAGTCCACCTATGGGTATAATACATATGGCCCATATACATTATGCACATGGTTATTGAATTTTAACCAATAACCATTGACATACAAAAGGGCTTAAATTTGTATAAGACATATATATGTCATAATTTTAATACATTATAATCCATACACATTATAATGTATACAATTGTTCATATCTATGTGGAATTCACTAGAGACACATTTTTAAAGATTAAAGTATAAGTATTCTCTAATTATAAATTAGTGATTGAACATTAATATCAATTAGGTGAAAAAAAATCAAATCTTGTTGACTAAGAGACACACCAGAGATCTCACCAAAAAATTGGTCTCCTGCTCTTTCTCAAACCCATTCATCATATACATGCACAAAGTCAGCTGGTTCTACCATTGCCATGAACTGCCCACCAGATGATGTGGTGTATAGTATTATTAGGGAGGATAAACATTGTGACACAACCATGACATATAGGTTAGATACAATAATAATGCATATGTCTTAGGTACCTATATAGGGTAAATAATAAGTTCTGTGCCTTTGTCTATAGGGTAAGACATATTTAGGCTGTTATTCCCACCATTGAGGTTGGTGGAGGATAGTGTTATGGTGACTGATGTCATATCAGACTATATATGAGTTATACCAATATAATAATTGCAGGTGTACATATTTTAACAACCAAATATATTGTACTGGTATTGGTATTAATTTCATTACCACACTATGTGTAAACCTTATTTATGTTGTTATAATAATACGGCACACCTTGGTGAGTATTGTAATATATAGTGGTACCAATAACATTACAATGTATATCTATTGCAATTTGACATGAAGGTAATTGACTATTTACGGTACACACATATGTTATAGGTTATAGCATATAAATCATGCTATATGTCTATTATACTTTGTGCAGTGCTAATTGGGTATGCATATCTAATAGTACCATGACACTACTTTGAGCAATGTACAAATATCTAGATGCAAAATAGTATTGCATATGGCAACAAGTATACCTAATAATATGGGTGCTCATTACGGAGTGTTGTATTGTAGTATATACATCAACCTATGTTAATATTGAGTATTACTCTTGTAATTGTACATAGGTAACCTTCATAATAGTATGTACATTTTATAGTGGTACATGTGTGGAATACAAGGAATGTACACTTTAGTATGGTCAGTATTTTACCTTATTTCGAGAGATAATAACCAAATCTACATTGATATCATAAACTAATTATTCTGTCCATATTATAATCACTAGGGCAACACGATTGTGTATACCCTATATAGGTATATAGTGTATGTAAATGATACATGCTACCACACACGTACCTTCTCACTATACTACATATTTTATAGGTGTCACCCACCTATGTAATATACCTAAGGTTCTTCAATGTTGCTAGACAAGTATGTTATACAATCTCGAATAATACCATTGGACATTTACACTCTTGTATTGGGTCATGCCATACATACTATGTGTGTTGTATATGGTAAGGGATTAAACAAGCTTGTATGGATTAGTGAGAAGGTAAAATACCGACCATATATTGATATATCTAACCCACTATAATTATACCTACTATTCTGAGGTGGAAATATATGTTGTTACAGGAATATTACTGTATCCACCTCCTATATGGTGATATGTTATGCAATCATAGTGCAGTACCCTAACCCACATTAAATGATGGACATATGCATAAGAATATAGTATGTGGATAATATGGTGCACTCCAATAACCAATTATCTATTGAGATGCATAATGTGGTATACTAACTTATACTGGAATACTCCCCTTGTAACTTAGAAGTCAATAGTAGGTATTAATCCCCAATGACGATACATGTATAATACCATCATATCCAAAGTGGTACATGATTTCTGGCATATACAGCTTCACGATGAAGATAGGTTAACAATGTATTGCTACTAATATTGTGATCATTTAATGTGGTGGATAAGCCATCTTCAAAGATTAGGGCTCTGACATAAGTAATATGGGGATGACCCACTGTACATGTGGTACCATAGGTCAAAGGTGGTATGCATTCTATAAACACACTAGGTATTAATGATCTTTGACCTATGGTACCATATGTCATCAATTTACACTCACATCACCATATTTATATGTATTAGTAGAAGAGCTTCATCATCTGCATCTCTATTAATATAGCCATATTAATAGATATGCAGTAATGTGACATATTCCAGGCTCAGCAATTACATATTTACATCCATATGGTCTCTACCATGTTCCAAAATATAGTTGATATTGTACCATACAATTTGTATGTTTTGGATGGACATTGTACCTGTATACTATGTGATTGTAAACTGCCATAATTAGTATGTGATCAATGGCGTAAATCTTATACACTATAAATGGACAAATCAACATGTATTGCTATGATTATATCTATAGAATTAAATATCTCATTCTGTAAATATAAATGCCTCAAGGACTGTTGACTAGCAGGAAAGATGCTACCCAATCTTTTTGAGATATGGTGACTTATGAGCTTCCTTCTCCTAATTATAACCAAAGAATTACATTTATGGCATGGTAACCATAAAAACCCCAGGATGAAACTAATATGGTATTATATTCACATCCATGCTTAAGCAATGCTATAATTATATACATACCTAGTGGGTACCTAATTATAAGTGACTGACCTCTATATTAGGTGCTCATCTAGGACCAAATACCCATAGATATGTGATATACCTGGTAGGTATTGTAGGCTATCTAACCACAAGTTACAATATAACTGCCCTTTGAATTAATGGCAGATATAGCTCAATGGGTTATAGCAACTTGGTGTAACGCAATTTACAATATGCATATCCCACACATCATATTATCTATATTGGATATCACTACAAATGGTTAGTATATTCCTATGCCTACATGTGCACACTATGCCATAATTACATGTACCCTATAGATTGGCACCACTAGAAACGTACAATATTCTAGCTGTTTGGCATAGTGTCCATTACCACTGGGATCTTATGTATAGAGAATAAGACCAAGTATCAACTAACATTTACCCTATACACATTCACCCTGTATTTATACACAAAGTTTAGGTATAAATACAGGTATTCTAAATGCATAGTACTAGTACCTACTTCAAAGAATAGTACTAGTGGGCTATGCATTGATATAAAAAAAAGTATTATATCAATATGGGTGTATTGTATATGAGACCTAATACATTTATGTACACTAAATGATGCATGTAAGGAATTTGTTACATCATTTAGCACCCTTAGGAATATTAGCCAAAACATAATGAACCATAATAAAGTACAAGATTAGGGTAGCCACCTTAATCATACAAAACTAAAGTGTTTAGGTCAGATTGTATCATGTTGAGCAACATGATACCCTAAAAACCTACATCCAATGTATGCCATACTAAAGGTGAGACATACTTTAATTACATGGGCTCGTTATAACCCACTCTAGATTTAATTATCCATGTAGTGGTATCGTGGTTGTAATATATCCATGCCACACATATTGCATATGTGTGGTAACCATATATAAGCTGACATGTTTGGTATTATTTACAATTATTTAGTGAGGTATATTCTAGTATTATTGCATAATACATATCAACCCCAAATATTGCATGCCACACATGACTAGTTATTCCGTTCCCTCAAGGAAAATTCCACATGTAAATCAAAAGTTGACATGTCCTTGTATACAACTTACATGCATTATGATAATTGAGGTATGGACTAACATATCAATATCATAGATTATGTACAATTAACATAAGTTATAAATACATTATGTTAAACCAAGTACATGTCTAATATGATACCAGTGACATATCAATGTACATGAGTACACCCACTCACATATAATGCATGGTTCTTGTGTGGTACATTAGTAACATGTATAATACCACCAAAAGTTGTATGTCATGCTACCACATATATCCCATTATGTACCCTTGTTCACTAAGTATGCATTGTCAATTGCCACTTTCATGGATATCAATCACATGTCTCTCATATGAGTATGTGTAGTAGTTTCCATGTCACATCCTCACACATAGCCATTAAAAGACCAAATATATCTCGACACCAGTGTGAGAATTACATTAAAGTGCTCCTCCAAACATATACCATATCATTGCTCATATCATCAAATTAGGTATACAAAATGGTCATGCTAAATAATTGCATTGTCTAATTATTTAGCATAGGTTACCTAAATAATACGATGACAATCCTTGACATTTTGATTATGACATCATCTCCTATGTTATGTGATATGACATATATTATGGTACGATGCACATACCATAAGGATGTAAGTAATCCATTCACTGGTCATACAATAATGGTCCAAGTTAATAGAATTACCTTATCAGTGTTAGATATATGCCAATGATCCAATATGCCAATGATCCAAAGGTTACCAAATCCATAGTATGTCACTGTACACTCTATAATTAGTAATATTATATTAATATTTAATGTGATGCACCACATGGGTACCAGCATTTTATAATAATAGCCTTAATCATATATCCTTGGTCTATTACATCCCCAAAGAGACTAACAAAGCATACCCTTATGGTATGTGCATTGCACCATAATATATGTCGTATCACATAACATAGGAGATGATGTTATACTCAACAATGAACATGACTATGTGATACATATGTGTAGTAATACCATTAAAGTATTATGTCCATTTGGCTATTATAACATGGACTAATAATTAGTAAATAGATGGTACAGATTATGGATACCATGATCAATGAGTGTACATGTTCCTCCACCATCCCATCAGTAGCATGGGACAATGGAGGAACATGTACACTCATTGGTGGTATGTTGTTAGATGGTGATTAATATGTAAGGTTTAGTTTAGCATTCCATTATATGTGTACTTATGTAACTACATACAATATATAGGTGAGGGGTAATCACAGGCATCCTATCGTTGTATCTATCATGGTATGACTATCAATGGATCACCACAGTTGGACTTATAACCTCACTATAATACTGGCACATGTTTATAGTAGTATGGTAACAAACAACAGATATGGTGTCAATATGGTTATTTCTCATGCACTGATTGATATGATTGTAGTAGGGTATCATACCTATGGTTGTGTGATATAGCCAAGAATTTACATTGGTGCATATATATACCAGGAGATAATAGGGATATAAAGGTATATGGAATACATGCAGGTATGTCATGAGTACTTTAATCCATGTGAGTACACCAAAATACCCATTGTAATACCATGCCATGTATTACAATATAAATGATACCATGTATATAATCTCCTAGTATTATGGTATGAATGGTAGATACCCTTTAACAAAGCATGTGTGTACCCCATGTTGATATAATTACCATACAAGAACTATATGTAGTGCTTGTATGGTAATTACATCAATATGGGGTACACACATCCCTAGGGTAATGTTATATGGTAAAGTGATAATTACATCACATTATATTCCTACATACTAAGGTAGGTTGTATAACACTGTGAAGGTGTTAACAGGCATATAACCCTTGTGAAGGTGTTACCCTAAATACTTACAATCTAGTGTAATGCTCCAATATTAGTAAGACAATGTAAGTTATAAATGGTATAACTTACATATACAGGTAAGTAACTAAGATTGTTTGGTATATAGGGCTTGGTGCATATATACCCCATGTTCGTTATACCATTTATAACTTATGTTTATATAGAATGTGGCTATATAAACATTCCATTACACCGTATCATAGGTATGTAACTATATACAAGATAATGGTTACTTCATGTCATGGTATTAGTACCAACCCACATTATATAAATATTGCATATCCATGTATGGATGATATGGTACAAATGGTCCAAATTAATGCATGGATACCAAGAACATGTATTTCATATGTTATATGACTATTATATATAACTGTATCTCTTGTATATGATTACATTCTATACAATATTTATGCTTGGTACACAAGCTACATACCTAGTACACTATCATTGGTAAGAAATGCCATACCTTATATCATTATGTGGTACCAATGGATCATGAATAATAGCACTGTCTTGGTATACAATGAGGTATACCTGTGTTCTAGTATGCCATATGGTATAAACGTCCAGGTATAATACTCTCTTTGTTGGTAATACATAAAATAGATATGACAACTTACATTACCTAAGTCATAACATTAGCTTTGTTATATGGATGCCACGGATACCACTATAGTACATTGTAGGTACAGATATATTAATTATTGTATACTCAATATATACCTTGAATATACAATAATTATAATTCATTATCATTATGTACATGCATGTCCTATATTAATCATCTATTGCCCATATTATACCAAACATACGGATTGGTAACATATATATATGTTAGTGTACATGATTCATATGATTATGGATGTGTAACTATTGACAATGTTTAGGAGGTTTTACCCATGTCTAGCTAACCAAAGTATATAACCAATTATAGTTGTATGTGAGATATTGGTACCATACAATGTTTATGAGGTTTTACACATTGTATGGTACCAATATCTCACAGATAATATAACCATTACATAGCTACTTACCACTAATATCTATGGATATAAGAACATACTCAAGGTACCAAATTACAATATAGTGTTTACATATATATGGTACATTGTACACTAATAAGGTTACTTAATGGCAGATATAGCTCAATGGGTTATAGCAACTTGGTGTAATTAAATATCATTGGGTATTAATGGGTAATACATGTATCACAGTTGATGGTATGCTTGTAATGTAGTATAATATGGTGCCATACATAGTATGACTACATTAGTACATCCTCCCGTTCTTATATTTGTACATAGGACATAATTACATGTACTATTTGTGTGTTCAACATTGTATGGCCACTATAGGTTCCTTTGGTAGATGGATATATATTTTTTGGTAGCTCATGTACACTATATACAGTTGTGCATGAGTAATCCATACATAATGTCTTGTAATTATGGCAAGATACATGTGCATAATAAACATGCATTATAGTGACACTACTCAGTTAAAGGTGCATATAACTGATGTATTATACAAAACATTATTGACATGTACCTTACACTCATTCCTATTTATCCATGTAACTGAGTATTACTCTTAATTAATGGCCATATCTATATTCAATCCTGTAAATGTTTACCCGCAAGGTAACGTATTAGTGGTGTACCATACTGATAATGCACAACATGTTAGTACATTACAATCACATAATTCTATCCAAATAAGGATATGACATATGCATACACTCTATATGTATGTATAAGACATAAATTATACGGCTACCAAATTGTATAATTATATACAGTTGGATATAAATACCCTTGTTCTTGCATATAACTAATGTAACAGGACTAGGTTCTATTTACAACATGTAATTATGGCATTGCCATTGTATGTAACTATAAACCCCTATCCTATAGGTATTAATTCATGACTTGATACAAGAAGCCATGGTAGCAATGGAGATCCCTTGACAAGGCAACGTGCAATAAGGCTTAAATAAGCACTTCAAGAGTTTGTCAAAGTCACATTACATCTCACCTTGATGACAAGGCCAAACCATCCATGGAGAATTCAAGTGGAGTAATCAAGCTTGTGATTCTTCTAGAGAGGCCGTGTGGAGGGGCTAATACTTAGCCAAATTTCAAGTTAAGTTTTAATTATTCTTATCGGCTTAATTTAATATGTTGGATCCCATTTCTGGAGCTCAATATCGGACTTGGGATCATGAAACTTGAGCGTGGAGGAGGGGTTTGAATTTGTAAATTTGAAAGAAAAATTATTCAGAAGCAAAGGCGGGCTTCGGCGCGACATAATGTATCTTCGCCGCGGCAAACTTATGCCTGTCAATTTTGTTGCGGCGAGGTCAATTTCGTCGTGGAGAAAAGTATAATCTTTGCCGCGGCAAAGTCGCCATGTGATTTATGGTGAAAAGTATAATCTTCGCCGCGGCAAAGTCACCACGTGAGTTATGCTGCGACGAACTCTTGGCTTCGTCGCGGCGAAAACCCCTTTGGCAGAACCCAAAACCTAAATTTCCTATCTTAAAATGCAAACTTTTAAAAAAATCCTTCAACCACCTGAATCATTTCAACCCAAAAACAAAATGGATAAGAATGTAACTACAACCAAATTCTCAAAATCTTAAGCTCATTTCCAAAATCGAATACTTTGCGAAACATGAAAAATCATAGACAAAACTAAACATATCTTTCATTAATAACAAAAATAAGAGTTTTACAAAGGCTTAATGGCATTTCAAGCCACAATACAACATTTGCTTCATAATCCAAAATACAAAAGATACTTGAAATGAAACTAAACCCTTAAATTCCCAAAACCTAACTCAAAATTCAAAAGTATGCAAATTCGGAGTGATGCATAACCTTTGACTACTCGATCTCTTGCTCCTCACCTGAAGATGGGAAGGAATGGGAGGGGGTGAGCTTGAAACTCGTGGGTAACAGGTTTTTGATAGAGAAACAAGAAAAAACCATTTTCAAAACTCATTGCCATTTTACATTTTTGGAAACTATAATAATTTCGCATAAAAAATCACCAAACACTTATTTCTCAAAATTCTCATTTTATCAAATAGTTCATGAGCAATTATAAATCATGTATGCACATCAGAATGGTTTGGGTAAATCCATGAACATGACGAACTACACACTTCCACTTAATGGTCCTGTGTAGTTGTAAAACTTGACGTACTATCCTAATTCTACATGGTGGTCTTACGTAGACATAAACATGAGGGAGTCCATGAAGGAGCTCCGTGCCACTAGCGGGCAAGTAGGAGAAGCCTTTTCTTGGTCAACGTGCACGTGACACTCTTGAATGGATTACAACAAACCCACATAATATGTAATTCATGAATCGAAAACAGTTTGCCCATATGGCACCTTGTTGGAAACTTGTTTTTTATGCAGATGAGATATTTCCAAAAAAAAATTCCGAAAACCTGATTTCTTAAACTTGCATCTTTTCAAAAAGAATCATTTTCAAAATCTTTTCATAAACCATCAACAAATTCATGTAGCAATCATATAACAATTTCACAATCCAACCAAGAGCAAATAAATGCAACATCTATGATGCAATTGAAACCATCTAGCTTTCTTGATTCAAAGAAAACAATGAGTGGCTTATTTACTCTATTATAAACATGTACCCACCTTGAAATCCTTGCTTATAAGAGTGGCTTAAGGATGTCCTTCCTCTTGCTCCTTTTGCCTCTCTTGATCACCTCCGTGATTTCCTTTAACAATAACAAAATCCCAATTTCAGTAGGAATTCCAATTTGAGAACCCTAAGAAAATACATTTGATAAATCTTTCTTCTAGAAAATACTCCCCATTTTCTTAAGTTTCTAATGACACCAAAATCATTCCATTTAGTTCAGTACTCTAAAAGTTATTCCCTAAAAATCTTCAGGCTGCTCTTATACTAAGACAACATTCTACGTTCAAATTCCATCCCAATATTGAAATCATTAGATACTGAATTAGAACTCCATTTCATCATACAAGTTGTAGCCCTATGTCTCTAGTTTACACCAAATGAAAAATCATCTCATTTGGATAACTACACAAAAAGTTATGCCTAAAATACCAAAGTATGTTCTATGCTGGAAAGTTCACCGCGGTGAGCATAAAGATGAATCAATAATGGTTAAGGTGATTTTTTTGGATTAAGCTCACATTTTATAATGTTCTGAATAGTTGGGCTCCGAAAATGGGGTCCAACATAATAGGTTGGGCTTGTTATTTATCTTTTATTTATTAGGGCCAAAAGACTTGTTATGGACTAGGTATTCATTTATAAGCTTGCCTTAGTTTATTTTAGGCCTCCATTAGGCCCATTCCCTTCCCTTAGGCTCTGTTTGGTTGAGGGGTTAAGGATAGAAGGGGATGGAACATAACATGCTTCCATCGTTTGGTTGAAGGTTTCATAATGGAATGGGATGGCATGGAAGCGAAGGGTTTCATGTTACGTTCCATTCTATCCTAAACAGTGAAAATAAAAAACTTCCGATTCGGAGAGTTTAGGATGGAACATAAAATAATAAATGTATACTACCTAATATACCCTCAATAATTTTTCATAATACCAACTGTGACCAAGTCATAATATTATATTAAATAGAATTAATATA